>VZTT01020265.1:8330-38316 GCA_013400855.1 Buphagus erythrorhynchus
CATAGTAAGTCCATAACTAAGATGCACTTCCGTATTCAGCCATTAACTGTTTATTACTAGAAAACAAAGCAACAGCAAAAAAAAATTGATGTTGCCATCAGTTTGTAGTGATGCAGTTTTATTTGGAAATCATTAAATTCTCTGCCACCATGAAACTCCCATGTGCTGTTAGTATGTTGTTTGCTTTGTGATTTGAGCTATGTCCCTTGGAAAAGGTCATGTCTGCAGTGTTTTTAGAATTTATGTTTATTTTCCCCAAGTGTGCAACTTCAAAACAGCTTAGCTACTAGCATCAGACTCTTCATGTTTAGGGCGAAATAGCCTCAAAAACAGCACCTAGGGATATGGAGTAGGTGGTGTATGAGTTCATGGGTTTATTACTTGCAATTTTAAGTGAAATATATTGTAGGTTTTCATAAGATGTTACTTTCATCATACCATGGAATTGCCCTTCCTGTCATCACCCTGACAGACACCAGTCTCTGGCACTTCTAAAATACTCTGCTAAGTTAGTTAGCTTTTAAAAGGAATATGTGCTGCTTTGGTATATCATGGTATTAACCTAGTGTGTCTAGCATCGACTATTTTGATTTATCACTGCAGTGATCTGCTATTGTCTTTTGTATCTCAAAGAAGAGAAATTAAACTATTTGCCAGTCTGAATTTTCACTAAAGGGAGCAATTACATTATTATTTGGTCAGCTCCTAGAAAGGACCAGGTAGTTTCCAAATGAACTAGCACATTTACATAAACAATGGACTCTTTCTGATTCATTCTCCTGGAAAGTACCGTCACTTTGTTCCCAGGGATTTTCATACGTTAGCTATATGTGGTGAACACCAAAAAGTCCTGCCTTCCCTCCGTGGCATAGGCATATTTTGGGTGATTTGCCCAGAGTGCCAGGGCAGAGGAGGAAGCTGAGTTTGTGAATGTGAAATATCAGGGTGGTATCATGTATTACAGACCTGTGATGGAGGTTGTATCTGGCTGGCTTAATATGAAATAGCCACAGGGTGGGTATTCTTGCATACTGTCTGTCATTTCAGCTTTTTCCATTTGTGAAAGTGTTTGTGAGTGTGTGTGTCTTCTTCATGAGCACTGAATCTCTGAGACAGAGTTCTGTGTTTACAGTTACTCAGTACTGCAAGGCATCTGCAGCTAATTTGCCTAGGCATCGTTCTGCTCCCCAGCCTCTGCTCCAGGCATTTCTAATTTACCTGTTGGATTTTGAAGTTGGGAAAGAATAGAGCGCCTGCCAGCAAAGAGAGGCAGAGCAAGATCAGGTTTTTCCAAAGCAGCACAAGGCTGGTTAGGACTTGGCCTGTGTGGGACTTTGAGCTTGGTCTCACTTGTGCTGAGACTCTCTCCCTGCCTTGTGTCTACCAGGTGGTAATGCCTTGCATTTTCCTGCTTCTAGACTTGGAAAATTAGATATTCCTTGAGCAATACCTTGGCTCTGGGAGGTTTCCCAAGGAGTGTTTCTGTCATAACATCTGTCTGAGGGATAAGCCAGCATCACTGGGAACAATCAGGATCAGTTGTTACAGTGAGTGCAGTGCATCTTCACTGAATATGTCACTATTTTTCCAAGAGAGATTTCAGTCGCACTGTAGTGTAACACATGCTGCTTGATAGAATAATAATGGGTTGGGATATTTTCAGTTTTCTTTCAGATGTAATTTTTCACTCTGAATTGCTGGTCTTCTATTCACTTTTTTCTTTGGAAGTGAAGAGGTTGTGGGCTGCTGAGTTAATACAGAAAGTTGTTGCTCATATACTCTCGTCTTGCTGTAGAAACAATTTCTATTTAATTGGTTAAAATTGTCTTCCTAGTGATCACTGTTGGACAGCTTCAAAGTGCTATATTAGTAGATCTAGACACTTAATTTGAGCAGTGGTGACACATATCAGGCAAGGTGACAGCTCTGCCAAGTGAACCCTGTGTCCGTGCATCAGTGAATTTCTTTCTGAAGCAGATAATTGCAAGGATTTTAAACAAAGAATGTAATCTTTAGCCTTTGACAGTTTCCATATCTCCACCAAAAGTTAATGCCACTGTTCTTGCACTGTGGAAGAGTACTGTCACTTTTCTATTATGCACTAGGTCTTCATGAGCTGTTTGATACTGCTAATCCTAAGTTAAATCTAAGCAGTATCATACTTGAAGCCGACTTGCATCTTCCTCTTTCAGTCTTTCTTTTGTAAGAAATCAATGTTAATGTGTGAAAGTTGGACATGCACAGCTATTTTACTCTGTTAATTGAATTATGAAAAGCTTAAAAGGAAAGCTTTAGCACATCATTGTTAAAGGCTACTGATGTCTTACAAAGATGTTGCACTCTTAATATGGCAGTATATTACTTGTGTGCAGTGATAGCTCTAATTGGAAACCTAATAGGATACAAGAGAATTATAAGACTATTACTAATGATAATATATTTTTAAAGGCTGTGGGATTTTTTTTATTGACAGTCCTTTGGGCTGAAGCTGGAAATAAAACGCGAAATGTTGAACTATTTCTCATTGGTTCAGAGGACTGTATTCAGTGCTAATCGCACATCACATTTCTTGAGTGCTGAAGTGCTCTCCGTTGGCAGTTCTGGTGATATAAATTCCTACAGTAAATCGGTGCTAACGATGTTCAAGTAGCTGTTCCCGTTCAGTAGCTCCACCTTTAGGGGAGGGAGGAAGGGGAGGATGATTGCCGGCACAACTTGCAGTAATGACAGTGTGTCAGTAGGTTGCTAATAGGTACATAAAGAGGTGATTCCTTGGAGTGGTGGCTAAGGGTGCCCCAGAGAGTCCTTTTCAGTAAGTTTGCGCGGTTAAGTCGGTGTCTTTCCAGAGGCAGAGCTTCCCGTTGAAATATAACACCTTTCCAGTCTAAGGCACAAGTGGTAGCTGGAGAGTATTGAGTGCCCAAATATATGGACCTGCACAGGACAGGGACAAGTCGTTAAGGTGGAGTGGGATGCCAGAAGTGTTCAGGATGGAATGGCTTTTACTTTAATTTAATACTAATCTTGAGCTGTGTGGAGTTTTGTGTTCTGGAGAGAAAAATCTTTCCCTTGTGGCTGATGCATCATTTGCAGAGAATCTGTCTTAGTTTACTGCTTTCTTACATGCTTTCCTTTCCCTAGAAGCATGCTTTTAGTCATAACTTCACGCTTGTTGAATTATCTAGCACCAACATATTGTGAAATTTTATTATTAGGTTAATCTGGGAAAAAAAAACAACAAAATAAAACTAAGCATTTGATAACAGAATTAATTCCCTTTGTCTCTCCTGATTCCCCTGCTGTCAAGAACATGTTCACCAGTACTGGGAAGAGCAAGGGAAAAAATGTCTCTGATCACTGTTGTTATTATGACAATTTATGTTCTTTCAATTGTATTTGTTTGTAACATTGTTATTAACACTTGGTGATTACTCTGGCTCCCTGCATGGTAATCAAATGCATATTGTCATGTGTATATTGAATTTATTGTATTGCCTTCCCTCTCAAGTAATACTACTCTATGATTACATAGATATGTAAAGAGCTTGCTTTTTACCTTCAGTCTTAGAGAAGCCTTGTTAAAAGAAGGAGGAAAGAAGAGCAAGGCTAGTTTTCATTGTATTAGGATCCATCCCCTTCAGAATAAGGGGAGAAGAGATTTCTGAAGCCATGGTACATCCATGATGGAAAAAGCTGTTTCAGCACCTCCCATCATGCAAAAGGTTTTTCCAGCTCTGGTATATTACAAACAAAATACTACCATAGCAGTACAGAAGGGAAGAGGCAGCAAAGAAGTCCTACACCATTAATGGCTTTATAGGTTGAGCTGTACTTAGAAATACTCAGTCACATATGGCACACTACCGAGTACAAGTCTCTGAGGATATCAGTAAAACTAGCTTTACCAAGCAGACGTTTGATCTCTGCCACACCTTTAGTTTATAGTGCTTGTAGTGAGCTGTTGGCAGGTTAGGCAGAATCTCAAATAAGCAGAGCTAATTTGAGAAAGTGCTGTTTTAATTTGGCACAGTGATTTTAATTCCCCCTAAAAAAGGCAGTTCCACAATTCAGGCAATATCAACAGGGTAAGATCATGTGGCCTCATCTTAGAAATCAGTGCAGCAAAATGATAAAAGTGTAGAAAATTTTGGCATTTCAGTGTCATCATTAATTTAGCTTCCTTCAATTATACTATGAGCCTTTGTTTAACAATATTGCTGGATATATTTTAAAGAACACACAAGATTAATAAAATTAACACAAATCCTTAATTTGTTTAGTATGGCCTTTAATGTGGTACAGTTTTATTAAGACTGAGATGTAAGAGCCATTTCTGAAATACAGTAGGAAATTGTTCTTTGAAACTTAGCTCTTGTGTTGTGTTGATAGTGTAGTATGTTTCAGAGTAGTTTGGAGCAATGCTGCTGTTGTAACTGTCAAAAGAGAAGATGGAAACCATACCCCACCTCTAGTTTCTCAGCTTTGCTAAACAGTCTGGAATGTGATAAGTTCGGAGAAGATCTCAGAGTGTTTGAAACCATTCAATCTTCTTTTAATCCGTCTCTAGTTCAGGTGGTGCATGAAGAGTAACACTGAAATATTTCTTCCATACCATAGTTGAAGAATGTAAGAAGTCATATTTATTTGAGCTGTGATAGTATTTCTAAATGATTTTGTTTTTCATCTCTTAGCGCTGGCCCCAAAGGTGATAATATCTACGAATGGAGATCAACCATTCTAGGACCTCCAGGTTCAGTCTACGAGGGAGGTGTTTTCTTCCTTGACATCACATTTACACCAGAATATCCCTTCAAGCCTCCAAAGGTAAGAGACATGTAGCTAACATCTTAAGTCGTGAGTGCTAAACATGAATAGCATGTACTGTTAATGGAATGTAGCCCATTTGAAATCCACTCATTTTAGACATTACAGGGGTTTCTATTAGCTAATGTTAACAGCTTTCCAGTCCTCTTGATAATTATTTTAGAGCTTGTTTTCTTTCTTCCTGCTTCTGTTCATAAGAAGTGCTAAGCATTTAGTGCAAGCATTGGGACAGGACTGAGAAACTGAGAAGTAAATAAACTTGGGAAGAGGAGAAATGCTACAAATATTTATTTCTCAAACAGCTCATGTACTGTAAGCATAAGTTACATGTGTTTTGGCCGCCAAAGTTGTATTTAATTTTTCAGTTTTGTTGGACACTTGTGTTGTTCACCTATTTGTACAATAACAAACTTTCTTTAGGGGTGTTGTATTTGTGAAGCTCTTACATTCCAGTGTTGCTGTGTTCCAGTGCTCTAAGGCAAATACAAGTGCAAGTGAATGTTATCTGGTGATTCCAATATGTGACCACAGGAAAAGTGTTTGGTTACAAGAGATGCTTGTGTATACACTTGGTGTTTGTCTTGTATCTGAAATCATTTATGTGCATGTTTAACTTTCTACTTAAAAGTTGTTTGATTGATGAGATACATGCCAATGGCTGCACCATCTTTGAGACTTTGGTCCAGTCTGCAGCAGAAAGGACTTCTTCAGGCCATCAGTCCATCTCAAGAGAGCAATGCTAATTGCTTACACAAGACAAATTAATACAAGCTTGCCAAATTAAGGAAATTGCCTGTTCTTGCTCACATAACTTCAGGGTTTCTGGTAGTGCCAACATCCTTTAAGATCCTTAAATTCTCCCTCTAAGATAGGGCACCAATTCACAAACAGTGTGGTCTACCTTGGGACATCTCTAGTGCTTTTCTGCTGACATCTGTCCATCTCTTTTTGGAGATTCTCTGGCAACACAGATAATTCTCATGTCAGAATTTAATTCACTTTTGAGTAGTTTGATTGTTTGTTCTTGGTTTTGTTTTGTTTAATTTGCGGAATAATTTGTTGTCCAACCACCTGTATGCAATTTATTATGTTGTGAGCCCAGTGAGCATTTAAAGAGGGATCTTTTGCTTTTCCATGTGTGCTTTGTTACACCTTTGCTTTCTGCACTACAGGTCAGAAGCATTTATCAGCCTAGGCTTGGTCAGACCCATCAGAGAATCCTGGAATGGTTTGGATTGGAAGGGGCCTTAAAGATCATCTAGTTCCAACCTCTTTATTGTGGGAAGGTATGCCTTCCACTAGATCATGCTGCTCAAAGCTCTATCCAACATGGCCTTGAACATTTCCAGGGCTGGAGCATCCACAACTTTTCTGAGCAACCTGTTCCAGTGCCTTACCACTCTCACAATAAGGGATTTCCTTCTAATATCTCACCTAAATTGACCCTTTTTTATTTTAAGGCCATGACTCCTTGTCCATGCCCTTGTAAAAAGTCCCTTTCCATCTCTCCTGTGGGCCCCTTTAGGTATTGGAAGTCTGCTCTAAGGTTTCTCTAGAATCTTCTCTAAGCTGAAGAAGCCCAACTCTCTCAACCTCTCTTCATAGGAGAGGTTCTCCAGCCTTTTGATTGTCTTGATGGCCCTCTTCTGGACTCACTCCAGCAGTTCCATATCCTTCTCATATTGAGGGCCCCAGAGCTGGATGCAGCACTCACAAGTGTTTGTGATTGCCAGATACAGGTGCAAGGACCTTGCACATGGCCTCGTTGAACTTCATGAGTTCACAGGCCCACCTCTCTCTGTTCCTCCTAGGCTACCTGTTCTTGCTTCCACTTTCTGTACAGTTCCTTTGTATGTTTGAGTTTGTCCAGGAGCTCCTTGTTCATCCATGCAGGCCCCTTCCCCTTCTCTGACAGATGGATCCCATCAGTGCTCAGCAGACCAGGTTTCCCAAAGCAAGTCTTATGGTCTAAGTAGCCAAACCCCTGGCTGGTAGCACCAGTCCCATAACCATTTGTTGGTTTGCTAGATTTGACTAGCCCTTTTGAGCCGTTTCCCTTTGACCAGGAGAATTGATGAAAAAACTACCCATGTTCCAGAGTCCTTTCCTCTTACTCCCAGGACTGCCTTATTTGGCTTTAGTGTCTTTTCTGATACAATAGGTGTTTGCAATCTCAGAGCAGCAAAGCGGTTCTGTGGGGACACTCAGTCTTTGGGGGGAAGTCTTTTCCTGCAGGTCCTTGCCATGGCAAGCTTCCATTCTCCTGCATTATTGGCCCCTCTCCCTTCCCCGTGTGCTGGTGGGAGTTTCTGGCTGTTTGGCCGTTGGCTGTGGGTCCAGTGCAGTTTGGAACCAGCTGTACTCTTAGCTCCTTCTCAGCAGCCCTGATGTCACACAGGCTTCTCATTGCCTCCTCCAGCTCAGCCAGCTGCTGCAGGAGGTCCTCCACCTGGGCAACACCTTTTGCAGGCAGGCCTGCTGGCTGTCCTGTCCAGGAGAAAGGTCTCAGCACTGCCTGCAGTCTGAGGCCCACTGTGCAGCCTCTCCCTTCAGCAGCTCCAGCTGGGCAGAAGTATCTGCCACTGGCAGCGTGGATGGTGCAGACACCCCAGCCGGAGTCGCAGCCCTTGCTCTCAGGTGTGTTCCCACCATGCTGCTTCAAGGATCAAGTAGGATCCCAGTAGCTACCAGAGCTACTGAGACAGCCCTACATGCCAAGTTCCCCGATGCAGAATCAAACAAACAGTTATGTCATTCCAGCTCAGCCCTGCTTTCTGCTCGGTGCTTCTGACTGAGATCCCTTTGTCTTTGTCTTTGAATCTAAACCCTCACCCAGATGAAGAGAAGGGTGGGATTAAAACACCAAACAGATAGGCACCACTTAGTGAGGCCTTAAAAGACAAGTTTAGTGACAATTCATTGTATTGTAGCAGTTTCATTTAACTGGAGTCTTTTATCTAGCAAAGTCCATGTTGGTTTACGAACCACATGTAAGCATGGAAGTAAAATACATATAGCTTCAGTCTCGTTGAGATGGTATATAGGAGAAGGCATGGTGGTGCTGTAATAGAACACACTTTTTCTACTTAGGGACTTCAGGTTGAAATGAAGAACCTTTCATTGAGAACCAAAGCTGCTCCTGTATTAAAATCTCCACTAGTGTTAATCAGTGGTAATGTGGAAAATATGATTATCATATCGCTCCTGCTTTATTCCTGCTATTTTGTTGATTTCAGACTGTCCAACTACTTGCAGTAGTGAGTAAATACTGTCTGTGGATCGTGTTTAAGAGGTAGGCTAATGTAATTACAGTAGCCTTCCTATAAGTGCCTTTTAGGGCAAGAAATAAAGAAACAGCTAGTTGAAACAAAACCCAATGTATATCACTTTGATGATAAGCACTCACAGAACAGTAGAGTAATTTTAAAATAGACTAGAAAGTAATTTTAAAACCCTTGATCTCTGAAAAGGTGAAGCTCTTTAAGGAAAAAGGAATAGTAACCCTTGAATCTTCCTTCGTAAGCCCTATAAGACCAGTGGAAGAAAACCTCTATGAGTCTTTGGTAACTCCTGCGAGGACAGTTCCTGCTGTGGTGGGCTGCCCAATGGTGAAGTGCCTGTAGTTGAACAGATTTCATAACCTGAAAATGAAATGTCATTAAAGGATTTATTTTCTTAAATAAAATTAGGTGAAAATGGTCATCCTGGCAAGCTTCCAAGCCCTTAGGAATATGTGTGAGAGAAGACGTTGAGGCATAAAGACAGAGAAATGCTGTGTGGTTGATGAGCATCTTAGAGGTGTGTGATGAAGGATATACAGGTGTAGCCTTTTAGAACTGGGTCTAGCTCCAGCTGAGGGTTTGATTCAGTATGTTGGAGCAAATGTTCTTGGAGAGGATGTTGCTGTAAGAGCCAAAAGACTGTGCTAGAAGTGATATTTAGATTCCTGTGAGAATATTAAGAGGGACTGCACTACTGTGCTTGAGGTTGGAGAAATGAAAGATCTTAAAATTTGACTTGGAAATGTGTTGCACGGTACTAGGAACTTCAGTGGGAGAAATCTGATACAGGGACAGATACTCTCTTTCATGTCCTAAATATGTATAATGGAGTTCTTTTGCATTTAATTGAGCATTCCATACAATACCTTGAAAATGCTAGTGTTAATCTGTTCTCTGCTTTTTATGCTTTCTCATTTTGTGTTGTATTCTGGTTTTGCCTGTGTTTCAGATAATAAATGAGTCAGGCACGTGCTGGGTGTGCCTGGATTTAGGAGAATCCAATAAACAAGTATAATCAGAATTTAAGAATTCAGTATTTGTACTATTATAATGGACATTTTCCCAAGAGTTACATTATAGTTGGGTTTCATTTACCGAGGTGAAAACAGTAGCTTGTGTTGACCTGGTGTGTGTGCTTTGATCATTTATATTAATAACCTCTAACCACTTCCTTCCACCCACTCCTATTCTGCTGCTTGTGTAAATTAACCTCTGCTATCACTTCAGAGTAAGGTTGAGATTAGCTTCTTTTATGTCTTTTCAAAAGCTGTGCTTAACTCCGTGTAGTTACTGCATTAATGTAATCTCAGGTGGGACATTTCCAAAGGATTGTTCAGTTACACTGTATTTTTCTGCTATTCCACATGCTGTTCTCCTCACTACCTTCTAAGTAACTCAGTTCCTTTTGATTATGGTCTGAATGTGCTAGGTTTATGTGAGATTTTTTTTTTTCCTTTTTAGGGTGTAATGAGCATTTACTTTAAATATTTTTGTATGTTTTCAAGTGGGCCTCCAATTTCTCCCTCTTCCAGTTCCATTTGGTTTCCCTGCACTGCTGGCTTTTGTGCCATCAGCAAAAATTGTAAATGGCAAACAGCTGGACTGCTGTGTCTAACACCATCCTAGCTCTGAGTTGCTGCTAAAGTGAAAACAAATTTAGATTTTTTCCACAGTGCTATGTAGAGTTCCTCTAACTGGAGAAAACTGTTTTTAGTGCCATGGATATATCCCTTAAGGATTGTATCTTAAGGTGTGTTAAGGAACCAGGCTGTTATCAAAGTATATGGGAGTCTTCTTTCATTTTCACTTTTCCCTCCTTCATAAAAAATAATTTAAAAATAAATCTTACTCTTAAAGGCAAACAGCATTCATGCTTTGTTATCAGTTATTAGTCAACTGGACTGAGAAACTGTCTACAGAGTATTTAGCTTTTGTGCTGAGAATCAGGATTAACCACTTTTTGTCTTTACAAATTAGAACTGTTGACCTATGTTAATTTAGTCCTTATTGTATCAACTTGGAAATACTCCATGCTTCCCCTTCTGGAAGTGTTTAAACTGTCAAAATTTTTACCTTGCTTACAGTTCAAAACCTTTTTGGAAGGAGACCAAAGGTGCAGGTCAAACACAGAAATCCTGAGCAAGCAGCAGGGCTGGGCTGAGGGCTGCTCAGGAACCTAAGGCAGAGCCAGCAACTGCAAATGCCACGAACGTGTTTTGCCCTGAACAGTGTGGGCTGGGGCAGGTACAGCAGAGGCAGATCCGCCCTCTGCTCAGGCTGCTGCACGTGGACTTCCACATGACTGCAGGGAGTAATTGCTGCCTTTCCTCCGAAGATTAGATGATCTGGGAAACAAAGGTCATTTAGGTTTCTTGTCTGCTATACTTCTGAGGCTCCAAGGTAGAAAGCATCAGGAGTTCTTGGTTTTGGAGTGGCAGCCTGTTGCAGAAGGTGTGGGAGGGTAACACATCTCTGCTCTCTTGCAGTCATTTCACTATTTCCCCCATAATGTGCAAGCGTGCAGGGATTTGGGGTTTCCTTTGTTTGCTTCCTGTTTTAATCCAAAATCCAAGCAGCTCACAAGAAATAAAAAAATAAAATCTCCCCAAGCATGCAGTGTGGGTGTCTCCTGTGTGACAAGTAACCGCTTTTGCAAATCCAAAAATAGCCCATGTGCTCTGTGCATTGGGAGCATTCTTGGAAACACTGCATGGATTCAGTGCACGAGGACATGCCTGTCACCAGGGTGCTGTAGCTGTCTCCTCTGTGCCTGTTCCCCAAGCCTATCACAGAGAGTGAGGGTCACCGGCAAATTTTTGTATCAGAAAGGCAGTAGAAAAAATGAGGATTGACTGGGAAGTTTTTATGTGTGGGCTGGTCCCATCTCGAGAGAAAGCACTAGTGTGTTCTTGTTATTCCGCACACTTACCAAGTGTGTTTTGCAAATACTCCTGTGACCTATAAACAGACAATAAAATTTCTAGGTGTGGATAGCTGACAAATTTAGAGGATTTAGGATATGAACCCACCAGCCTTTATTCATGCACATAATCCTAATCCGTGCAAATTGCACCCAATTTGTGGTGGCTGTTCACCCAGTGAGTCAAGGTAAGGCCTCTCTGCAGGTCCCACGGTGTGCTGAGAAGGGCTCCTGGTGTTTCCCTTCCCGATGACTTCTGTGGCAAGCTGCCTAGCGCAGTCACATCATGAAAATAAGTAAATCTAATTTCCCCCGTTGCTGAGCCTCTTAGAAGTGATGGAAGCTGTGATTCCAAGTGCTTTTGCCTGTCTGGAGGATTTTACAAATCACAGGGAGTCCAGAAGGAGAAAAATGCTGGTGTTAAGGCCCTCGGTCATTTTGTCACTGGGAACAAAAAGACAAACATTAATTTAAAAAAAAAAAAAAAAGTGGAAAAAAATTAAACCCACCACCGCCTGGGTTTTTGCATTGACCGTGGAAGTTGGCTCCTGAGACCGTTGCTTATTTTTGTTGTAAATCCGGCTCTTCGTCGTTTCCGCCGCGAGAGGGCGGCGGCGGCGCGGGGAGCCCGCGTGGGTCAGCCCGGGCCCGGCGCTGCTTCGCCCCCTGGCTCGGTGCTCCTGTGCTGTCCCTCCCCGCAGCCCGAGGCACCCGGCACACCCGCTCACACCCCTCTCTTGCAGGTAACGTTCCGGACAAGGATCTACCACTGTAACATTAACAGCCAAGGCGTCATCTGCCTGGACATTTTAAAGGACAACTGGAGTCCAGCGTTAACCATGTCTACAGTTCTCCTCTCCATCTGCTCCCTCCTCACAGACTGTAACCCCGGTAAGTCCACCTGCCGCCTTGCATTCCTCCCAGCACCCAAATATACACCATTCCATTGGTGTAGGGCCAGCTCAGCTCATGCCTCTGATGGAGCACATTCACTCTCCAGGGCAATCAGAGAGGGGCTGGAGGTTGTTGAGGGGAGATACACCTTACCAGCCTGCTGTTCACTGCTCCTCAGGCTGACCCATGGGGAAACAAGCGATCATCCTGCACATAAAGGCTCCTTCCCCTTCCAAACCCATTCTTCACTGGTCTGTAGGGCTACAGTAATTCGCTGACAGAGCTTGAAGAGCTACAAACAGTTCTGAAAACAAGGGGGTTGACCTTTTACTTTCCATCTTCCATTTAAAAGAAGTGACCAACTATGCCACAAGTGGTCATCACTGCTGCTCTAACCCACTCGCTGTCCATACAAGTTAAGAGGAATATGTCTTCATTTCCAAAGTCATTTTACAGGTTGCATTTTTGTATATCTAAAGAGGAGAGAAATGTCAGATTTCACTGTGTACTAAAACCCTTCTTGAGATTTTATCTTTCCTAGAAGGCAGCTTTACTTGTTACAAGTACACTCAGCATGAGTATCTCAGGCACCCTTAGAAGGATAAAATAAACCTGAAATGCATGAATTGGTGAAAACCCTTAGAAATGCAAAATATGACTGATTGTTGTGTCTTAAACTTCTTAAAACTTTATTGGCATTTCACTTTATTGGCATTAAATTACAGATTAGTAGATCGCCATAAATACACAAAATCAGAGAAGATACAGATCATCAATTCAGTATGTTTAGGTTGTTGCAGTGTACCTTACCTGTGTTTGCCTTGTATGAAATTCACACTTCAGCTTTATTTAAAAGTTTTTATTCAGTAACTTTTCTGAAATAAGCACTGTGTTTCCTTTTCAGCTGACCCCCTGGTTGGAAGCATTGCCACTCAGTATATGACTAACAGAGCAGAGCATGACAGAATGGCCAGACAATGGACCAAAAGATACGCTACATAAATTGGATTTTCGTCAAACTCTTACATTATTTGTCTGTGATGGAAAGAGCTGCTTATGATTTTGAAGGGGTGGGGGGAGGGAGGGTGCTGGTAAAGAGTAGGGTATTTCTATAACAGATTTTATTCAGTCTTTTATTTCCTAAGATTTTGTTGTTGTAACTTAAGGTATCTTGCTACAGTAGACAGCTAGGATTTGGAATAGCATACTTTAAGACTGTAATTAGTTCAGCAATATTAGCTCACATATAGTACCGAGAAGAATGTAAACTTCTTAGACTTCTTTGGTTTCCAAGTTTGCTTGCAATATGTAAAAGATTAAAACAGCTTAATTTTGTACAGGTACATAGGTTGACATTTATGTAAAAGTCCTTTCAAGACTCTACACACTGTTTTTGCTTTGTGTTTGTTTGGGTTTGAGGGATTTATTTTGTTCTGGGTTGAGTTTCTTTATTTTTTCTTTTTTTTTTTTTTTTTTTTTTTTTTTTGTAAAAAGATGTTAGGATTGTTTTTTTTTCCCTATGGAGGGCACATTGGTATTTAACAAATCCTTTCTAAAGACTGTCATCTCATTATCTGTGATATGGAGAGGTAGATATATGGCCTCATATATGAAATGAGAAGTAGTTAATGTATTATTTTATAAGCCAATCTATCTTTGTGAAAAGAATAAAGGGTTTAATCAGGACTTATGGTAACCTGTAGTGAAATACCTTAAGCTGTTTAACTGTAAGGTGTGGAATAGGAGTCACTCAGTGGATTGGTTGTATGTTGTGGGCTGCATAAGTCTGCATTTGTTACTGTGCTAATAAAAAGATGTTTAAAAAAAAAAAAAAAAAAAGAAGAAGAAAAGATTTCTGCTTAGTCCCTTGCTTTGTCATTTTGCCAAAATGGTGTCTCTGTATGCTTTGAAGGATTTATGCTGTGGTTAAGGACAAGCAGATCCACAGGTGAGTGCACTAACTGCTGCTATTTTAAGAAGACAGTTCTAGACAACCATACAATGAATGACAGCATAAGACCCTCACAACTGTTCACTAAGTGTTGTGCAGGGACCTGGCCATGAGGAGGTAACTTGCCACAGAGTCCACGATAGTTACTTTTTAGCTTGAGTTTTCACAGCCTTTCTTCTGCAGGACTGGCATATTGTTTGAAAGTACAACCAAAAAGAGTGCAAGCTATCTGGAAGGAAAAGAGGCAGGAAATAAAAGGAAGAAATTAATGTCTTGATAGATGGAGTGGTCTATTCACACTTGGAAGAGAAGGAATCATGTCCTGGTAAGGTAGCAGACAACACCGTAAAGGAGTATCTATAGATCCTTTAACTACCTATAAAGATTATCTCCTAGAGACATAGTGTTTACATTGAGGTGTGTAGCAACAGGGCAATTGCTTGTGGATATGGCATTTCTGACCACTCCCTTAAGGTAAAGGCCGGAAGCACAGATTCATTTTCACATGGCGAGTGCTTCGCCTCGCGATATTCTTGTGAATGACTGGTCATCTGCACTCTTGTATTTGGTTTGTTACTTTAAAATAAATTCTGTATATATTTCATTTACATATTTCTCTTCCTATCTAGAAGATACAGAGCAAATCTAACTTGGTCCAAAGTAATCCATTAATTAGAGATGTCCTTTCCTTTGCTGGGTGGGTAGTAGCACCATACCCTCATCCTGCTGAACTGCTGTCATTTGACACAATGCATGTTTTGGTGTATGAGCTCCCTCAGCTGTTTGCCTGTTTGGTATATAGCTACATCACACTAGGAGCATCTCTGGTAATCTTTCTGTCTCCTCTACTGAGTAAAGAGGTAAATGGCTTAATCTCAGTAGGTTTTTGCCAGCTTCTTGCTTTGTGCCACCAGGACACATCAAATTAACTGTTGTAACTGGTGGGGGCGACTGATTTGTAGAGTGTTTATTCAGCAGGCTAAGAGGCTTTAGAGGAACAGAGAAATATGGTTTAGTTGACTAATTTGTTTTTCTTATTTATAATAATTTTCTCCATTATCTTGTGAAGGGGCTCTGGTTTTGCAGAAGGTAAGTGATCCCAGTGACCCGGAACAGAGTTTGAGTCAGTGGAGCAGTAAGACCAAAATAAATGTTCTGCCCATTAGCTACTATGTTATACTCTGCACTTTGCTTATTCACCCTAGGTAAAACTCCACTACAGCAAGTTTCATTTTTACTCAGTACCAGCCACTGTGTGCATATCATTTGTAGAGGAGACACTAGATTTTCCATCACTTGTCAGTAAAACACTGATATTTAGAAAAACATCAGAATAAGTTTATGAAAGAAAACAGTGGGTGGTGATTTTTTGTAATCTGAATGCCTCGAATGTTCTAAACTCTAAATTTAGCCAAATCAAAGAAAATGTGTTTACGTTATGTAGTCTATTTGGAAAAATGGCCTTAGTCATTTAGAAGATACTGTTTCTCTTGCCTATCTTAAAACATTGTCAAGTCCTGGGAGTCCAGTGGAGCAAGTGAGCACGCTACACTTGCACTGCACAGCTCTGGCAGCCTACAGGTGACATCAGTCTTGGCAGAAGAATTGGCACCGAGTCTGCAGCATGCAGAGCTGGAAAGGAACCAGTCATCCCCATTCTTTCCATCTCCAGGCATTTTAAGTTCACTCTGACTTGTCAACCTGCACTCCCTTCCTTGCCTCTAGGGTTAGCTTTAGTGATGTGCTGTTAATAGACATCTTCACTTTTATTGATCCAAGGCTGATTCGAGTCCCTTCCAGAAGAAGGGACTTGCAGAGCTGAAGAAGAGGAACATGACCTGTTCCTTGGTAAGAGGTTGCAGCGAGGAGATGAACCACTGCTTCTCTGAAGTCACTTCCACTTCCCAAGCATGCAGGCAGATACGGAGTCTTCTGGGCAGGGAGAAGCCTGGAGTACACGTGAGTTCAGGAGGAAATGAGTGAGGAGGGAGTGTCATCCTGCAGCATCGCTGGGGACAATGACTATTACTGGCCAGGTGGAGGGAGGTCGTGCTATAGTGCTTACTCAGCTGCAGTGTTGCAATGGAAACAATTGTATGTTCCTAGCAGGGCATTACAAGAGCTTGCTCATTCATAATTGCTCTCTTATCTTACTCCTTGGCCACAGCAATTCAAACTAGATTGAGCAAAGCACATAAACAGTTTCGTCTACCTTCATTATAATGGTAGGGATTCCTGCTTAATTTTTAGTGAAGTGTACTACTGCTCTGACATTAATAATGCTGAGAGACTTTAGTAATGCTGACAGGCTTTATTAATCAGTATTCAGGAAGAGCAATATTATGAGCTTAATTGTGATCATTAAGCACACTATTTAGCAGTTATGATATGACAGTGCAAATATTGCTTGTGGTTTTGCTGATTCACAGTGAAATTCTCAGTATTTGTTCAAAAGAGGATTAGTTTAGTGGAAAATGCAGAAACAGTACTTCACTCCCTTTCCCTGCTCTTGCCTTCAAATATAAAGAAAAGCTAGGATCAATTAGTACAGGAGGTTATTAGATGTCAAAAACTGGCCCTTGTCTCTGGGAAAAGTTACTCATTCTGTCACTCTGTATATCCCCTTTTGTTCAGTTTACTGCCAGGCTGGCCTGGGACAGCAGATTCCTGCAGCACACAGGTTTGCCCCTGTTGAGCCAAACACAGCACATGCAGTTGTGCTCCTGCAGCCAGACCATGTGCAGCGCATGAAGACCGGGGCCGTTTGTTCAGGAATTTCTGGGCATTTGCCACAGGGATGTCTCCAGAAAGGCAGCTTCCTACCCTCCTTAGCCCCTACCTGCAGAGTCATACAGTACCTTGTACCAGTTATTTATTACCTGGCCTAGGGAGGGTGGATTGCTGCAGCTTGCCTTAGCAGCCAGGTAAGCATGCCCTAAGCAGAGCCCAGCAATACCTCCTGCATACAAAATATGACTGTTAGTAAAATTACCACCTATGGGAATGTGACTGATTTGTAGTGGACATGCTGGAACAAACCCACAGCTATGTTGTCCTTAGGTTGTTGTTCAATCAGTGAGTGCTCTGAGAGCTTTTCTGGTTTCTACAAATGAATTCCTGACCTGAAAGCACTGCTTACTAGACTTTGTTGACAAGGTACATGTTGGGGTATTTACCAGAAGATATGAATGGTGGGTTTTTTTATGATTTTGTTGTTTTTTTTTTTTCTTCCAGACGCTAGCAGAACATCAGTGACTAAATCTAATTGTTTCTACTGTTCCATACCCTTGTCCTACAGCAAGACACTGATCTCAGCCTTTTGCAGCTTCAAAAAGCCCTGTGGCCCTGTTTAAAGTCAAGGTAAAAGAACTGTTGCCATTTCAAACATATCACCTTTCCAAATTGAATGCTTTATTGCAGCTAATACTTTTTATGACTAAAGGCTATAGATCTGCAGGAGGATTATATACTGGTAAGCTTGTTGATTTGTCCCTCAACATGGCTGTATCCAGGCATAGTAAAAGCCCCTGCTAGAGAGGTATCCATCTATCCCTTCCTTCCCCATAACCCTGGTTGCAAAATAACTGCCCTCATAAAGTTCTTTTTGAGGCTTTGTCACCAGCAGCTTTTTCAAGCCAAGTCTGTGAGAAGGAAGGATACCTCTTAGCTATAAACTTGCTGATTTTATTGCTGAATGATATTATTGCTTTAAGTGAAACTGCAAGAAGCAAATGGCACAAAAAGGACTTAGACTGTGACCTGGCAGCAGGAGACAATGCTAAGCTAGTCTAGTTTTCACAGTTATTCCCTTTGCTCTTCCTTCCAGGCAAGGGAAATGTTGATTTGTTCTGGGACTGGGACAACTTGCTAGCTAAGAAGGTGAAGGGTTCAAGCAGTGTTTTCCGATCTGTCACAGTCACTTCCCACAGTCTCACTTTCTCAGCCCTTGCCCATTGCTGAGCTGCTTCTGTTTCCACTTGCCTTTGGTCCAGGAGGTCAGTTTTGTTTCCCAAGACAATAACTGCAACCTACAAACCAAACAAGAGGGTGAGCTTTATACCAAAACCATCCACCAGTCACAATCCTTTTAAACAGCAGGCAAGTAGCAACACAGTTCAGACTTGTTCTGTAACAGCACTGGCACAAGGTAAGTTGCATGTAGTTTGAAAGAACAGGGTCTGGGATTTGAATTAGCCTCATCTACTTATGGGTTGAAAGCTTGTTTTAATCATAGGATATGCAGCACTTCCCCTTCTCACCACCCCACTCCCCGCCCTCAATGATTGCTTGAAGGAAAACAATACCCAAGAGATCCCAAGTTAAACAGCCCTATTCTCCACTTACTTGGCACTTGAGCTGCCCTAGACAAATGATAAGAGCGTGACATCCGAGTAGGTCACAGCAGCAGATGCTTCAGAAATTAAAAAATGCACAGCAGCAGAGAAAGCCTGGATCCCACAGTGGTGGATTTTGCCCTGTTTATTTCTTTCCCAAGCCCCATCCTGCAATATAAATAAAGCCAACCATGCCAGCAGCCCGGGCAGGCTGGGTTATGGGGCCACTTTCCCAGCTCAGCCCTGCTGGCTGCCCAGCCCCAGGCACCAAGAGCCACCCGAAGGACTGAAGGGGACAGTCTGCTGAGAGGGGCAGATAAGAACCAGCAGCATCCTCAGGGGAGCAGTTTCAAGAGCAGCTGGTTAGCTAAGGAGAGCAGCACAGTGGTATCAGCTCAGATCTGCAGTTGTAAGGATCCATCAAGTGATTTGTGTATCACCCAGATAGTCCAGTGGCTGAGCTCAGTCAGTGCATGAAGCCTTCCCAGTACTTCAGCTCTAGAAAGTGCCAAAGGCAGTGCTGGCCACGTGAAGCTACTGCTCCTCCTTATTTTAAGTTAACTGTTTTCTAAAAATGCTTTACCAGCACCAGCTCTTAGGGGAAATCATGCTGACATTTTTAGTTCAAGGTCCTTAGTCAAACTCTGTTTTCATCTCTACACTAGTGGTTTAACAAAGATCAAGAGATAAAGTCCTCTCTTGCTGATGATTTGTGGGGTTTGCTGTGGCCACACCTGCTTGCTCTTTCTTGTTCATCAGGCTAACTCCAGAATGCTGTCTGCTTCTTTCCAGCTAGAGATGTTCATCCTGTTCCTATGAGGTCTGAGGCTTCCTTTCTTTTCTACAGCAGTCCAGGGTGTTTGGAAAAATGCTGCTTAGGGGTTTTTTTCCTTCTCTGTGAGGGTTTTGAAAGAAACTATAATCTTCATGTGTATTTACCACATGCTCCCCCCCTGAATTTTAGCTATGGCAAAGCTCTGTCAGTGTAACAGAACAAAACCTCTATTTAGTATAAAATTTGGCCAGGTTTTAAGGTGCGTGCTGGAGAGCTGCCACAGCCAGCAGAGACAAGGAAACCAGCCATCAGTGCTTTCTGTCATCTGCCACACAACAGGGGACTGTGCCACTCAACGAGTCGAAGTTCTGCCAGCTCAGAAGCACCATGTGTGGAGATACATCCCCAATTCAATACAGAATTCATTCTAGCACAGCCTAGACTTTAAGTCACAGAATCATTAATCTGCTGATTAACAGTTACCTTAAGGTAGGACTCCTAATCTCACCTTGTACACCTTAAAGCCTATTTTTAAATGGAAATCACAGGGATGAAAACTATTTTATCCATGTTACTGTGGCCACAATGTTTTTAACTATGTTATCCTCAGTCAAAATCACAATTTTAAGCTCTCCAAAAGGATAAGCAAATTGTCTGTTTTCTAAAATACCTGCATGCAATGAGGGAGAAGAGCTCTGACAGGTAACACAGAGGAGCAGGACGCAGATCCTGTTGGGGCTGTGACTCCCTCTCTGCATTACAACATGCTGTATAGTACCAAATCAGGGCCATCACAAAACACAGTGCCTGGGAAAAATTACCTGCTTGTCCACCTTTCCTTGCCCTGCAGGGGAGTTATGCTTGACTTGTGTATCCCTGATATACGTGACAGTCTGCAGCTCACGCCAGCCCTACCACCTAACATACCTCTCCTGTGACTGCACATTCATCTGCCGTCAAACTTGAGCCTGCCTTCCTCCACCACCCTGTGTGCTGTTAGTACAAAACAAGTTACATTTTTGCAAAGTGTCTCCCTACCATTATCCACTTAATTCTTCATGCAGTTTTTTTTTTTATTTTAAACTGCATAAAACAGGCATTTGGAAAGCTGTAGGCTAAAGACAATTAACAGGGAAAACTACTCCAGAATATAGATACTGTAGGAAAAGCCGTAATGCTAATGCCACATGCAAGTTATATTTGTTTAGCTAAGCTGGAACACTGTCAGCTGAAAACACTAGCTGCTTTCTAAGGGAAAATAGAGCAGTCATTTCACACAATTGAATTGATTCAATATGGTTGTTAAAATACATTAAAGCTGCTTTGCCAATTGACTAATGTCTGGGAGACCCATTGTCAATTACACTAGTTTGTAAGCCATCAAGTACATGAATACAAAACAAACAAAGATAATGCTCTTCGTTATATTATTCTATGCACTTGACTTCCCCTGTACAATATCTAAAAAAACAGGACCTGCACTGCTGTAGACCATATGTTTTATTAGTCATAAGTGTCCTGGCTGGTGCATTCAGCTGACTGGATTTTAGCTGTAGTAGAGGAAATAAGGAGGGGGAAAAAAAAAAAAAAAAGCATTCTTTTGCATGATCTGCATGCTATGTGAATTAAGCTTCCTTGGCATGTGAAGGCCTTCTCCTTGCTGGGTTGCCCAAGGCTGTGGGTACATTAATTTTCCTTTGTCCCCGGCGTTACAGAAACAAAAGCTGGACTTTGCGACCTTAACTTCCTGTCACTGATGCAGCATTTAGCCAACCACGCATTTACCTCCTTTTTGTCCCTGAAGACGTCGATCTCCTTTTTGAGCAGTTCGACTCTCTGGAACGCCTCGAGGCTGGTCACGGCGTACACCAGGACGAAGCCGTCAGCCACAGAGAAATAGTGCTTGGGCAGTTCCACACCCTCCTGCAGACCCCTGGTGTCATAGAGCCGCAGCTGCTCCTTAACGCCTCGGTCTGTCTCCACCGATGCCAAATACACATCTTCCATCGTGGCACCCTCCTCTAAGCCTGTTTGAAAACAAGCAGGATTGTTCCACTGCACTAAGTACAGCCTCCCTGTAAGAATTCTTTACAGTGCAGCAGAATTTTGCCCCACAGTAGCTTTCAGTGAGTGTTTTACAGAGTGACTTCACCAGGCCTTGACCTTGCCTGGCATCTCCATGGGGGGCTGTATTCATAGATGACTGCACTATTTCCAATAGTGACACTGTAAATACATTAACATGTAAGCACATGATCATGCCTGTAAAATTAATCTATACAACAGGCACATTCAGAATAGGATAAGATATATGCTCTCCTCCCAGGTTTTCCAAATTCCAACCACCCAGTTGTACCAGTTCTGTGCCAAACATGCTGCAAAACGAGCCTGCCCAAACATACCCTTTTGGAGCAACAGCCAGGGAACACCAGATAGTCAAGTACTAACATCTTAAGCCTCCTCATAATGAGGCAGAAGCAGGAGCCAAAGGAATAATTCTGGAAATGAATGTGCATTGGTGGTACAACTAACTAATACGTGAAATTAAGCCAGAAAGGGAAGGGGATGTTTGCAGGCAAACAAAGTTGCATACTATATTTACTCAAATACACAGTGAGTTTTTTTCATCCCCTAAGGATTTAAAATGACTCAGATTGCTAATAGGAGCAAGTTCATTTACGGCAAGAGCATGCACAAGGTAACAAGCTTTCGTATATGTATCAGCTGTTCCACCCTGACTATCTGCATACTGGCCCTCCTTCCCTCCTCCTCTCCACAAGGTAAGTGTGAGGTAATTCCAGGCAGCTTGATTTGAACTGATTAAAATTATTTTTCCTAAACCAAACCTGAAAACACATAAATCACCTTAGCTTTGTGTTCCTCCTGGATGCAGATGCATAAGGTTACAGGTTGAAACAATCTGTGTATAGTGTAGCTGGGCCACTTTCAGAGTTGGTTTTAAGTATTCATATAAGCCCTCTGCAATCCACGTTTTTGCCTCCACTGCACTCCTATACACAATTGTTTGCTGGTGCAGGACTACAATAATGAGTCCTGCTTTATTTTCTTTGTCTGCCAAAAAGGGACCATTTTAGTGTATTGTTCAAGAAAACACACAGGATTATTTGGCCTATGAAAATAAGGATTTTGCTATATTCAATGACACTATTCAAAACACTTCACATTGACAAACAAGCTAAAGCATTCCACCCACACTGATGGTTTCCCATGATGTATGCAGCATTCCTGTGCAGGAAAAGGGCATAAGCTGTTCTTTTTGCCCCTCTCTGTGCAGTCTTCATAGATCAAACTCTTATTAGGTTTCCAAAGATTTAATTTATCTCACCTCCGAATATAGCCATGATAATGTGTGGGAGAAAACTAAGAACAGAAGGACAAAGCAAAGGTTAATAAAAAGAGGAAGCACAAATGTATCCTGTGTGATTGTAGACTATGTTAAATGGGCATTTTTAAAGACTGAGGTAGTAACAAAGCCCCTTCAGGATATAGCACTGCTGTTTAGACACAGCACTATATTCTTGCTCTGCCTTGTTGCATTGTACAGACAGGTAAAGGAAATATCTGAAATCAGTAAATATGGCTTTGGTGAGAAGGAAAGCACCATAAGTACCTAAGTTTGCTTTTTAAAAGCAACAAATAATATTGTACAGTAATTCAACAGCCTCTAATATATCCACATTATCCTGTGACAATCTTTTCCTAATGGCATTAAAAGCAGCAGTGAAAAGTATGTCTTTTAACACCCAATTTAAAAACAAAGAGAAAAATGTAAGACCTGGGACTTAGCAGAATAGAGCAACAAATTTTGATGTGAAATAGGGGGGGCACTTAGGAGGGAGTTGAAATTTATGCACCAGTATCAGATTCCAGAGGTGAAATTTCACCTACATGCACTGAGGTAGGGAATATATGCAAGTAGTTTCCTAAGTAAACATAGATAATTTTTAGAAATACCTGTGTCACCTTATTCTGGGTCCTGCCCCTAAAGCCCAGACCATGTACCAGCCACATCTTGCTGACAATGACGTTTGCACTTCTTGTTAGTAGCGTCCCATTCAAATACTTCCTAGGTCTCCATTCAAAGATGAGTCAGGCAAGTTATTGTAAGAGAAGCAACACTAGTCAGTGTCCTAGAAAGGTGTTGGCACCATCCCATCCTCCCTGCTACAAAGATCCTGCTTCATTTTCCCTTTACTGGTATCCCCAGGCATCCTTCCACCATCTCTACCTGGGTGGGTAAGGGCAGCTTGTGCTGAGAAGTTACTGTCCTGCAGACTGCTGCCAGCTTGAGTAGTTTTTCCATGGAGCAGAGCACTACAGTGGGCCAGCTTTCAGGTTCAGAAGTTAGAGGGGTGAAGGGGAACTAACAAGATAGTGCCCAATGTCACACTTCCTTTCATGACTAAAGATATAAAAAAGCTGGAGAGGGAAAGGAGGAATAGACAGAAGTGATGCCACTCTCTAGCACATATTCAGCTGGTGAAAATCTTAGAAGAGGCAGAAAGGTCTTTGTTTTTTACCAAGTGCTGCCACAGAGGAACTGCAATGGGAAGCCTCAGTCATAAATTGGGTGTTGTTCCAACCCCTTGTGGCTTCCCAATGAGGAAAAGAAAAGGCTCAATATAGTAATGAATACTGCACACACAGGCTAGGCACAGCAGATAGACTGCAAATACCTAAGTAAATCAAAATTTCAAGAGGGATGGAATTTCAAAAGTACCCAGTTGGATCTTGAACATTAATGCAGTACAAATTTTATGTCTTCTTGAGTACTTTTGAAGATCTCCTGTGTAATCTCTTTTTCCCGTTTTCCAGAGGAATTCAGCAAAGACCTCCTAAAACTTGCTATTCCTTCTGTTTGTAAACTGCAGAGTAACAGGCTTTTCTTATTTAGATCTAAAAAGACAGTGTATCAGAGGATCCCTGACATGGGAAAGAGCTGGACCACCCTCAAGAGGAGCTAATCTGTTTAGATTTAGCTGCTAGGGAAGTACTGGTCCCACCAACAAATAGCCAAGTTGTGACCCTCATTTACATACATTCACTTCCATTTTCATCTATTTCTAAAATGCAAAGCTGACTGCACCTCTATCACCAGGTAATTTTAATTTAAGAAGTGAAGATGTAAAAAGGTGTCTCTGCCCATGGCAAGGGGGTTGGAAGGAGATGATCTTTGAGGTGCCTTCCAACACAAACCATTCTATGATTCTATGAATGCATAATGAGGTTAATTAGCTTCCACATCCACAGTGTGAAAGCCAAAACCCCAAATCCCTCCAGCTGGAACAAGAGAGGCAATTTCTCTCATTATGCCTTCTACCACAGTAATATATGATGTTTTCATTCCTAGCTAGTAAGAGGATCTCAAGTAGTTGCTTATGAATAACCTGACCATACCAGGTATTTACACAGCCAGGAGGCAGAGATAAGTTTTCTACAAGGGAGAGTTCTCATCTCCTCCTGTTGAGCTGATAAGCTTTAGTTTAGGCTGAGAGGCCAGAAATATTTTAAGGGCAGATGGAAGACTCCTTTCTGCACCATCACTGAACAGGAACATTGTTTAAGGAAAAACACCCATCCTCTTTACAGACATGTTCTATGCCAAAACTAAGCCTCCTAACCTGGTCAAGAGAGGTCAGGCCAAGCAGTGCCAGCTACCACAGGTACTTAGTGGGACAATCTTCTGCTGCCAGTCAAGGCTGGCTTTTCATGACCAAGGAAATAAGACTGGCCCCTCTTTCTTCAGGACAGCAAGAGAAGGTGGAGGAATAACACAACACTTAAGTCACAAAAAGGGAGATCATCCCAGGTACCAGGCAATCACAGAATTAGAGAACAGCTAAAGCTGAAAAAGATTTCTGTGATCATTGAGTCAAACTGTTCAATCAGCACTGCCAAGTCCACCACTCAACTATGTCCCCAGGTGCCATATCTACCTGGTTTTTAAACACTTCCAGGAATGGTGATTCTACCACTTCCCTGGGCAGCCTGCTCCAATGCCTAAACACCCTTTCAGTGAAGACATTTTTCCTAATTTCCAATCTAAACCTCCCCTGACACAACTTGAGGCCATTTCCTTTTGTCCTGTTGTTTGCTACTTGTGAGAAAAGACTGACCCCCATCTGGCTACACCCTCCTGTCAGGTATCTGCAGAGAGCAATAAGGTTCCCCCTTTGGAGCCTCCTTTTCTCTGAGCTGAACACCCCTAGCTCCCTCAGCTGCTTCTCATCACAGCAGTGCACCAGACCCTTCCCTTCTTAACTTCAGCTTAATTTCCCTTCTCTGAACCCACTCCAGCCCCTCAACATCTTTTTTGTAGAAAGGATCCCAAAACTGAACACAGGATTCAAGGTGCTGCCTCATCAGTGGTGAGCACAAGGGGATAATCACTGCCCTGACCCTGCTGGTCACACCATTTCTGATAAAGGCCAGACTGCCACCAGCCTTCTTGGCCACCTGGGCACACTGCTGTTGATGTACCACACACATATCCGTAAAAACTATTTGCCCTGACCTGTGGCAATACAGTCCCTACATGACTCAATGCTAAATCTGCACCCATTTCAAACATTTCCTTTTGGTTTTTTCTAATTCCTTGCATTAGTTTGGCGAAATTGTCAGCCATGCAATAGCTACATTATTTTATGTGGCTCTGAGAGCTTCTCTCATCTATTTGTCCTCTCCTTTCCCATCTTGGGACACAAGGACACAAACTCCCTTGCACTTTAAAGCCTAGCACAAAATCCAATACCAGACATTGCTGCTCCCATGCTATAGGGACACAGATAGTCCTTTTTTGGGTATCTCTCCTTCCTGAGTACTTTTTCCTCTTTGACCTCAAGCAATCTTAGTGTCTGTGCAAGAGTGTTAGCTGCTGACCATGTAAGTAACAGTGGCACTTAGGGATGTCACCCATGACAAGCCGGGGAGACTTGAAACTGCATGTTTTTCTAGGAAAAGAAACAGTGCCACTGGGTTTACAGCACCATCGCAAGCTCACCAGGAGCACAGATTCAAAGCCAAGGGCTTTACACAGCAGCATGAAACTTCCAAGGACTCTAATGACTTCCCTGACACCAGCTGTGCCACCACTCCTTTTTACAGGAAAGTCAACAGGAGGCACTGAGCATCGACAGACTAATGGCTGATTTACAGCCAGGAGGATGCCCTTGTGACAGTGGCTGCAACACCTCAGAGAATGGCAGCAGACCTTGTGCTCTGAGCCTCCAACCAAGTTCTAGCATGCCTCTTGTCACTGAGAGGAGGATGTGCCTGCCATCAGAACGGAAAGAGTCCCTGCGTTGGCTCGGCCATCCTCCCCACAGCTCCTGGGCCCTTGGAGCGGATGCAGAGCTGCTCCTGACGTCAGTCAGGAAGCACAGGTTTTGAAACAGCTTGTGTCCGTGCTGCCATGCCCGGTGAGCTCCCTTGCTGGCTGGCTCTGAATAGGCTTTCAGCAAACACACTAGTCCCTTCTTGCCTCCGGCCAAAAAGGGCTGCTGCCAAGATGTACATGTCAGCTTTCTGGAGCTCACAAGCTTTAGGAAATGAGGATCAAGATCCTATAATAATGTTTCACGTGAGGAAGGGCCACCCCTGCAATGGTAGCACCATTGTGCAGTTTAAAGCAGCTTAGCTAAGGAGCAGACAAAGACTCAACATTCCTCAAACCCTGTCCTTGCGTAGTGAGATCCTCACAATGGCATCCTGCCTCTGCAATTCAGGAGTTAAATCAATACAGAGTGGAACAGTAGCTGAAGGTCTTCTGGGAAACATTTCCACCAGCCCATACTCCAGGCACCCTCTGCCACAACTGCCTATGTGCTGAGGAAGAGGCAGGGAGGATGGTGACCACTCAGCAGGACTGCCAAAAGTACCAGCTTATCAGTCCATCCCCCCAAACGTGCCTGATGGCCTGTGCAGGGGATATCAAAATTGCTGGGCCGTGGCCACTCAACTCTTGGGGTTGCAGCAGCTCCATAATGACCGTCTCCATATCTTGATCTTGACTCTGCCACTTGCCCTCTTTCTCTGAATGTCTTAGGAATATGATTTGACCAAAATCACAGAAAACAGGAAACTATCTTCTTCCTTCTCCCCTTGCACTCCCCATCTGCTATCAACTGTTCCTTCCCTTACCAATATCTCCAAAAAATAAGAGCAGAGCTGCAGACAAGGAAAAATTATCTTTTTAAGTGCAGGCGGGCTGGGGGGAGATCTGCGTTGCTCAATGGCCAAGCTGGAGCAGGGCATTTGGGAGTGACAGAGGGACACCCATGGCTAAACCCCAGGCACGAGGCCTCCCTCTGGTTATGTCAGCCAGTGTCCATGACGTTGTATAATCACATACATGGCTGACTCCATAAATAGCTCCTCTGATCAGCAACACCCGAATATCCTTCCTGCCTGGGTTGCTAATAGGAGGCAGGAATTAATGCAAGGCAATACGATTTAAGTAACGTGGCCCTGCTCATGCTGGTCGGGTGTCTCTGACAGTCACCCAGCCCGGCACAGAGGAGAGGCAGGTGGGTAGCAAAGGGTAAAACCTTCAGCCTGCAAAGCTCTGCAACCTTCACATTGACAGCTACACGGGGCTACGTGCATAGCGCTCGGTAGGATGCTGGAAACAGATGTTGCTGCAACATTAGAGGAAATCCTCCTTTTATTAGGGTATTAGCACACAGTTCTGTATCATGCTTTGCCAGCAAATTCCTCCCATCCACACATTTTAAAGGTGCAGTGCTGTAAAGCACCATGCTAGAAATCCTTGTGTTTATTGAACAACTTATCCTGATGTCTAATTTACTGGCTCAAGAAAAAAATGCAAAGTGACTAAACATCTTCTGTCAAAGCCCTGGTGCCACCCCTTGTTTCTAGGTGAGGCGGAAATAATTTGTCAGCCTGATGATCACTGCCCTTCCTTTCAAAGCCAAATGTAGAAACAGAGGGAAACGTGCCTGCTTTGCCTTCATTCTCTTTCTTTTGTGCACAGCAAATACCAGGCATCCCCTGTTCCTCTGTCAAATCTGTTTTCCCCGTGAGGACTTCTTAGAGAGCTGAGACACTTGACCTTCGAAATTCAGCACAGAACATGGAACCTAAAGCTGTGCTGGTTTTTTTTTCCAGAGCTTTGATTAAATGTTAGCCAAGACCAAGCAAAATAAAGCTTTAAGAACATGAAACAAAAGTCTAAACAGTGTCTACACTCATCATGTGACAGCTATTTATTTTTCAGGCATCTACGGCATCTTTCAGGGAACAAGATATTTCTTTTGTAAATATGCAGCAGGCACATCACCTACTTTCAGTGTTTGTTTCTTTTTAAACATTCTTGTGTTTTATTACTGGGAACATCATGGAACAGGTTCTTCTCCAAGACTCTTAAAAATCCAGAAGAAAGGGACTATGAATTTTAAGAATAGCCCAGAGATGCCACAAAACCACATTAATTTCCTCCTTCACCTCAGCGCAGTTTGCAGTCCTCCATTATTGGTGTTTTGGGGCCCACATCGAACAGGATGCTAGAAAAGGAAACAACCTCCCCAAAAAAGTAAAATTGTCTCACCAACAGTGTGCTTTCCATAGAGAAGCTGCTCCAAAATCGCAGTCTTTCCCACTGAGGCCATTCCACAAACCACCACCTTGTAGCCCTTTCCCATGCTTCCCGAGGGCCAGTCCCGCGGCGGAGCCCTGCGCAGACACGGGAGGCTGTGAGCCTGGCACGGCTGTGAGCCTGGCACGGTGCAGGGATGTGAGCCTGGCACGGTGCAGGGATGTGAGCCTGGCACAGCACGGGGATGGGCACCGGCGGGAGCAGAGCCCACGGAAGGCGCAAGGCAAAGCGCGAAGCAGCGGGGGCACAGCTCCCTCCCAGCGCTCGCCAGCGACCGATATTTTTAGGACTAGAGTTTCCTCCCACACCATTTTCTCAGGTTTTAAGCTGCTGCCAGTGGTGCTGATGCTTGCCTGCAGCCTTGACACTTGTCCTATCAGGTTTGGGGAGGCTGGGAGCGCTGGAGCATGCACACCCCCAGGGCAGGGGCTGTGTTTGTTGGTGTGTGTGTGTGTGCATGGTGTTATCGAGCTTCCTGGGTTTGCAGTGGGCTTGATGGTATCTCATGGTACCAGGATGGCTTCTGGAAATGCAAGAAAATGGTGGTTCCTTCCCTTTTATTCTGCTCACAGAAAGTTTCTAGCTTTTATGGACTAGGAACTACGAAACAGGAGCATTAAAGGCAGAAGCACAGGAAAGCAAATGCAAAAGCAGGTTTTTTCAGTCTGCTTTAAAGCACTTTGATGGGTGGGGGCTAGTTCTAGCTGGAGACATGTAGCAGCTAGGGACACTCCCCTCTGTTAGTGGAGCCATGGCAGGGCAGCAGGCTCAGTTTGCTGTTTGGAGCCATTTCCCACAAAGAGAGATGAAGAGTACCTTTTCTGGACCAGGAGGGGCTGGCGTTGTCCTGCTCCAATTCCAGTTTAACCAAGTAATACTTCATAAGCCAGGGTGCTCTGAAAAGCATATGCTGAAAAACAGAAAGGTCATCCTGCAGCCACAGGGAGGGAGGAAGAAAGGCCTTGCAGGCTGGGAAGGCCTAACTCATAGAATCATAGAATGGCTTGGGTTAGAAGGCAGCTTAAAGATCCTCTCCTTCCAGCCCCCTGCCATGGGTAGGGATGCCACCAATGAGACCAGGTCGCTCAAATCCAACCTGTGCCATGCCATACGTAGGAGAGATGGGAGCAGGGACAGGAGCAGATCAGTGGGTAAAGCCAGGGCCTGCAGAACCAGGGACTCCATGGTGCCCTGTCCCTACCCTCCAATGAAAAGATTTTAGGATTGGTTTTAGTGCTTCCCCCCCCCACCCCGGGCTTATTATTTAGAATAGAATAGAATAGAATAGAATAGAATAGAATAGCATAAAATAGAATAGAATAGAATAGAATATAAAAGAATAGAAAAGAATAGAATAGAATAGAATAGAATAG
>VZTT01020265.1:38911-59780 GCA_013400855.1 Buphagus erythrorhynchus
GGGGGGCCGGGCCGGGCCGGGCGCGGGGCGGCGCGCGGCCCACACCCCCGCCGGACTACGTTACCCAGGAGGCACCGCTGCCGCCGCCGGAAGCGTGTTGTGGCCCGAGGGTTTGTGGGAAGTAGGGCCTTTCCTTTCCGTCGCTGGGCGCCATCAGGTGAGGGCCGGTCCGCGCGCGGCCTTTCCCTCAATCCGCGCCCATCCCGGGATCCGAGCGCCCATCCGCCCGTCCTGCCGCCGCGCCCGCCCGGCTCCGGGTGGGATGGGGCTGCTGCTGCGGCGCGGAGCCTCGGGGAGGGCGGTGGAGGAGGGCCCGCGGGCTGCGCCTCGGTGGGACGGGGAGGGGAGCGGGGCACCCAGGGTGGCCCTGCAGGGCCAGAGCGGGTGCAGGTCGGTGACAGACGGCGCGCCCTGGTTTGCTCTGGCTTTGCGGTTTGTTCGTGGAGTTTTTTTGTGCCATTAGGCCGTGAAAAGATGGAGTGGCTGGGAATGGGAATGCGTGAGCTATAGCTGGGCAGGTCGAAACAAGAGGGGTATCCAAAATCACACACGAACTGTGTTTGGCGTGTTTTTAAATGTAAATAAAGTGAGCTGCGTGTATCTGATGGTGAGTTGGGTTGGGGGCTTGATGGAGTTCAGGTACACGTGCTAATTGCTGCAGATGCGTGAGGCCTCAGAGGAAAACAGTAGTAAACGTGGTGAAAAAATAAAGTAATACTTGACTTTTGAAATGCCTTCAACTTTTAAGACATATTCAACTCAGAAGAGGGAGTTTGTAATAATCCTTGTTTTCTTAAATACAAAATTTGACCTGTAGGAAGTTTGTGTTGAGCCCTTGCTCTGCTGAAGTCAATTCAGACTACCCCCGATGGTGCTCAGGAGAAACGATTTTTAAAAACAACTTTAAAAAAACCCCACAGGGCATCTATGAAGCAAAACATAAATGTCAGTAGGACAATGACACTTCTTTTCTGGTATGACATGGTCAGTACGTCCCATTTTACTTAAAGCCCCGTTTCAGTGGATGTGGAGGAAGGCCTTGTCTCCTGAGGTGTGGGACACCGTGTGAATAGCTCTAAGGAAGCAAATGTCCCAGTCCAGTTCATTTCTTAAGCAACTGTTAAACTTTCACTTACTAATAAAACGGTTAAGCTTTCACTTAGGAGTAGAACCTTTCTGAAGTCAGAGTTAACAATAAAGGCCATGCTCCTTACAGTCTTGTAGCTCTTGATAGATTTGTATGTAAAACTCATTTCAGGTGTTAGTTGTTGGGTTTAGTAGTATCAGACATAACACATCTGAAAATTTCTCAGTTGAGGAGTTTTAACACTTCAGAATAAATAAAAAGGAAGAAAATTGCTGGGAATGGTGGCTGCAGGGTGTCATGCTGAAGGCTGCCAGGTGTGATCCATGTTCCCAGATGTGTCAGTGGTACAAATAAGTGAGAGCTCCCTGTCTTTCAGTGCTGTTCTGTGTGTGATTTGGTGCAGTGCCACTGTTGGAAGATGTTCAAGCTGAGAATTGGTTTTGGTGCACTGTTCTCACTGAGCTCTCTGTCCAGCAGGTAGACAGACATGGGTGCGTACAAGTACATCCAGGAGCTCTGGAGGAAGAAGCAGTCGGACGTGATGCGGTTCCTGCTGCGCGTGCGCTGCTGGCAGTACCGCCAGCTGTCGGCCTTGCACCGGGCCCCGCGCCCCACGCGGCCCGACAAAGCCCGCAGGCTGGGATACAAGGCCAAGCAAGGTAAGGCCACGGACAGGGGAAGTCCCTGTGCCTCACCATGGAGTGACATTGGCCTCCTTCAGTGACAGCTGAGTAACAAAATCTGAAACTGAAGTACCTACCAATAAACTGAAGTGTCCTGCATGAAATAAACAGAATATTGTAAATGTCCTCAGTTGGTAGCAGTGCCCACAGCCTAAGGCCTTAACTTCACTTAATTTTTCATGTGTGCCTTCTGCTGCCCTTCAGGCAGGGGAAGATCAAGTGGACTTTGGCTTCCGTTTTTTTTTTTCTTGTGCAGTGTTAGTGCCACAGGATTAAACAGGGGGTTTAGTATCCTGTGTTTGGGGGATGTGCATTTTCTCCCCAAGTTCTGTCATGTGTTACTCAACATTTTTCAGGTGACTGAACTGTGACCTTTTAGCACCTTGAAAAGTGCTACAAGAGATCTGGATAGAGATTTGCACAGGAGCATGTAGCGACAGGACAAGGAGGAATGGCTTCAAAGTGAAAGAGTAGGTTTAGATTAGATGTTAGGAAGAAACTCTTTACTGTGAGGCTGGTGAGGCACTGGAACAGGTTGCCCAGAGGAGCTGTAAACATCCCAGCATAGCAGTGTCCAAGGCCAGGTTGGATGGAGCTCTGAGCAAACTAGCCTGGTGGAAGGTGTCCCTGTCCATGGCAGGGGGGTTGGAATTCGATGATCTTTGAGGTTCCTTCCAACCCAAGCCATACTATGGCTTGTACGTAACACTACTGTGTTACAGCTGCATGCACTTGGGCAGGATGATGGAGTTTGTACTGTCATTGAAAAACAGTTACTGGTCAGGGAAAGAAATGGGAAAAGCGGCCATCCGTGTGTAACTTGTGGAATTCCAGTTAAAAACCCAGTGTGTTTATTCGCAAAGAAAATAAAAAGCTAAGACTTGACACTCCTCTCACTGTTGATGTCTAGTTACCTCATTTCTCAGTGATCAGATTTCAGCAGGGTTTGTGGATGGCCTGTGCTTCAGTGCTTTGTGAGTGCTGCCATCTGAACTGTGCAGTTCGGGTAGTGGTTTTGCTGGGGTTTTTTTTTGGTAGGGTTTTTTTATGATTGTATTACGATACAGATGTAGCTGATCTTAGTTGGTTTGGGACTGGATAGTGGAAAGGTGCCATAAGCTCTGGTTTGGAACCAAAAAATAGTTGCATCAGGTTATCACTTTACTTACTCAGTTGTAATGAAAATAACAAAAACATATATCCACCTCGTGTTGTAAATTCTGGTAAAAATTGGTGTAATGACTTTGTGTTGTAGCATTTCATGTAAATTTTGGAGGATTGGAAATGCAGTACAGGGATAAAGATTGCCACTAGAATTGCTCTAGTTCCTAAGTCGCTGTTCATTTTAGGTTACGTTATCTACCGTGTCCGTGTCCGCCGTGGTGGCCGCAAACGCCCAGTCCCCAAAGGTGCAACCTATGGTAAACCTGTGCATCATGGTGTTAACCAGCTCAAGTTTGCCCGGAGTCTTCAGTCTGTAGCAGAGGTGAGTATTTTGGTTATTGCTCACAAGTTTGGGTTGGAAACTTTTAGTCTGTAAAAGCCGAAAATACTCAGAGACAAAAAATAAAAAACCAAACAAGCTGCTTTGTTAATAAGTTCTTTGTAAGATTTTGAATAATGGTGGCAGAAAGCAGCAGAAGGTCTTTAAAAGCTCTATTGAGACAATAAAAAAACTATTCAGTCTTTAAAAATGGGGTCTGTGGGAACCACATGAGTGGTTTAGTGAAGTTAATACTTGTCAAGCATGTCATAATATTTGTTATGAAAAACATGTAACTAGTCCAAGTAACAGTAAAATAAAGAGCTAGGCATGAGACATAAGAATTTGCATGTTCTGAGGTGTCTGACTTGTCAGTAAATCCCACTGCTGTGTTCCCTGCTGTGTGGTGTGGATCACCAGCTGATCACCGTGATGGTCCTTTCACAAAGAACATAGGAGTTCCTGTCTTGAAGCCTGTAGCACTTGTTTGTGTAGTGGTAGTGCTACTACTACAGATGCTTAGCTGTATTGCAGGAGGCAGTGTGCCTTCAGATTCTTTATAAAAAACCGCTTCTGCTTCTTTATAAAAAAAACTGGTACTTCACAAGCACAGAGCTTGGTGGCTAACTTATTTTTAGGTGAGATCTTGTTACTGAAATACTCAAAATGTAAACTTTGATGAGATCTTGTAAGCTTCATTGCTGTCATGGTTGTAGTCTGGAAGAGACAGAGTTCTCACCTTTTCAAAAACTTTTTCAGTGGGTTAGAGTTAATACCAGGCTGCATTCTCAAGTGACACATTGTGGAAGAAGGGAGAGTGTCATTGCCTTTCCATCTTGAAGCAGAAGACTTTTCTGTTCTCAGGACTTCAAAAATTTGCTGAGTGACTTCTGCAAGTTGAATATGGTGGGATTTTTTTTTCAGAGAAAAAATATAATTGGGACATGATTATTTAAAAGAAACACAAGTGATAAGTTTGAATTAAAAATGCTACTCTGTTTTCAGTGCTCATGGCATTCTCTTCATATGTGTAATTCCCAGATACCTGATGGCTAATCACATGCTCACTTACGACAACTATGGAAGAGATTATTTGTCCTCAGTTCTAGCTTGAAATTTTCTGAATCTGACACAGTCTTTCTGGAAAACTTACATTTTTCAGATTACAGATCTGCAAAGCCTCAGTTGGAGCTCCCATCCTCAAATAGAAGCTGGTCAAGGGTGATTGGTGTTCTAATATTTCATACAGGTGTTGCTCTCACACTAGAATAAAAGGACTTGAAAAAATGTTACTCTGTGTGCAGAAAATAGTCAAGGGCTGTTTAGGGAAGCCTGTAGCAATAGGTTAAGATCACATTGGGTAAGAAGATGAACAGAGTCCATTGGTTCATGCTTCTCCATGATGATGATAAAGTCCTTCAATTAAACACATTTAGTGTGTTTAAAATAAGGAGCATTCTTGACAGGAGAAGCAGATTGAGTTGCATAATTGCTGTTTTCTGCTTTGTTTTGTTTTCTATACTAAGATTGTGTCTTCCTAACCACAAGCAAGGATAGGAATAGCAAACACTAATACGCCAGCAGTGGTACAAAGATTTACATCAGCTATTCCTTTACTCCTACCAGTACAGGCTTACACTCTGCAGAAATTTCTTTCTCCCTTGTAGCTTTGGATGCGCAAATTAATCAGTCTTTCATAACTTCTCACAAAAGATTGTTCCGTGACCCCAAGTGCAGCTCATGCTTTTCATCGTCACATTGAAATTATTTTTACCATTGTGTATTTACTGACTGGGTGCTTCTCTGTATATACAGAGTTCTTTCTTTTGTCAACCAAGCACCTTCCTGCTCATGGTCTTTAAAACTTGTTTCATGCAGGAATCCAAACAGCCTTATTTTTTTGTAACACAGCATTCTTCATAGCTGTTACTTTCCTTGCACCTTTACAGCTGGAAGGGGATGAGTTTTTATAGGAAAAGAGGTTATCCTAGGGAAAATGGAAATTTTATGTTTGAGTTAGTAATCTTTCTGCATGGAGAGTGCCCTGCATCCATGGTTTTACAGCCTGTTACATTTATTTTTTTCCTCTAGGAACGTGCTGGCCGTCACTGTGGGGCTCTGAGAGTCTTGAACTCGTATTGGGTGGGTGAAGATTCCACTTACAAGTTTTTTGAAGTGATCCTGATTGATCCCTTCCATAAGACCATCAGGCGGAACCCCGACACCCAATGGATCACCAAGCCCGTCCACAAGCACAGAGAGATGCGTGGGCTGACGTCAGCCGGGCGCAAGAGCCGTGGGCTTGGCAAGGGCCACAAATTCCACCACACCATTGGTGGCTCGCGCCGTGCGGCCTGGAGAAGGCGCAACACCCTGCAGCTGCACCGCTACCGCTAATTCTTGTAAACGTGCCCATCTAATAAAGATTGTGCAGGTTGTTCAATTTAACAGTGCTTCTGCTGCTTCTTGGGTTATGTGGATAAGCGTACAATTTTCCAGGAGTTCAGGTGTTCCCATGTTTTGATAGGCTTTTGAAAATGTAATTTGATACTTGTGACGATTGTAGGCCCTGAGTATAGAGTTCTGTGAAGGGCTTCACTTTTGGTAACATGGAAGGATGTGTGCAATGTGTATTGAAAGCCCAAGCACTAGTCCATGTTCTTTTTTCTCTTGGCCTGAGTTTATTTAGTCACTGTAAGTTGGGATCTCTGTTGTCCTGTGCTTGGACTGACGGCTGGCTTTGATCTTGGGCAATGAGATGTAAACTGAAAGCGCTCATTACTTTTTTATAGGTAATTAAATACTAATGGCTATTTTATTTTTCAAGTTCTGTTTTTCTGTACTTCTTCAGCATCAAACCAGCTCTTGGGCCTCTCAGCTACAAACATTGTCTAAATCAACTAAGCACTGGATAGAAAGGTCTTTACCTTGCTTGTTCATTGCAGTGCACAGTATTAAAAATGTGGGCACATCACAAAGAATGATAAGGTTTTAGGCTGAATAGTAAAATACTGACTGTAGAGTAGATATTATTTAATTTGTCAAGATTGAGGTGGGACAGTTTCTTAAACCTTCCTTTTGACACCAGAACAGAAAACATGACTCCGTGTTAGAGCTGCATTCTGACTTACTCTGCATGGTTAAGTGGTAGAAATAGCCACATTTCAGTAACAGTTAGAGATGAATGTATTTAGACTACTTTTTGTGAAATCACAGTGTGACCTTTTCAGCATGAAGTCAATTTGCACATAAAGGCTGAGAGATTAAATGCAGTTCCTGGTAAATTAGGTGGATGGCTGTTGTAGCTTCCACAGATTCTGTACTATATTCATTAGGTAGTGATAGAAAAAGAAGTTGATAGAAGGCCCACGAAGTAGCTGTCTTCCTGGAACTTCAGCTTGGGATGTGGAATTCGTTTTTCCTGGGACTTAAAACATGTCAACATTTTCCCTTCAACTGAAAAATTCACTTAATAATCCAGTTTAAGTTCTTACAGGAGGGTGGTAGTCTGAAGAAGACACATGTAGGCAGTGTGTTCTCAAAACCAGGAAGAACAACTCAAGGTGGCAATTCTTTGATGATATGTTTTGTTTGGTTCAAACAAGAAAAATGCAAAATAATCTGTTTAAAAGTGTTAAAGCTACATGCTCTAAAGATGGCAGATTTTTTTTAGCCTGTCCTTTGAAGTGTCACTGGTGTTCTTGAAAGACAGTCCTGTGATGGTATAGGGCAGGAAGTGGAAGTTCCTCAGAGCAAATTTGATGAGTGAGGTTTCCTGAACATGGAGGGGGTTATTTGCAGAGAGGGGGCTGATCTATCTGGTTTGTGGATCTAATGGCTTCAGGTAGTGCCAGTATGGCCAAGTTTGTCCATTCCTTTGGAATTTCTTTTGTCTGTTCGAACAACATGGTCCTGAAAAAGGTCATGTCTCTGCCCATGGCAGGGGATTTGGAACTAGATGATTTTTAAGGTTCCTTCAACCCAAATCTATGGGGCTTTTTTTTGTTTTTTTTTAAGGCAACAACTTCAAGACCGATGATACTGTACTAGGGGTTGTTAAGCTGTTTGGGACCCTTGCCCTTGATGTGGAAGGGTGACAACAGGTGATGGGGCAGGCAGTCAGCACTAATGCTGTGTCCTTTGCCAGCATTCAAACCTTGCAGCACATGGCAGGTGTCCTCAATGAGACCTGCCTTAGGTTGGCACTTGTGGTCTTGTAATTCTTTGAACTTTAAAATAAGAGGGAAAATACTATCCCCTCCAAAGTTCATTGAAAATGGCTGATGACGTGTATCTAAAAGGGCATGGTATCTAGCAGACCAGTGAAGGAATTTGAAATGATGCCTTCAGAGGATGCTCTGGGTATGTACAGCTCATTCCAAGTCTTTGAGAAGTCAGATTGCCTTTGTGTCTTTCCACACTGGAAGTGTCTCATGCTCTTACGACAGAATTTTGGGTTTGAAGGGACATTGCTGTACAGAATTTATGTGAAGTGAAAAGAAATTTTATTTAAATCTTTATTTTAAAAAGGCAAAACATTGAGGAAGAATTTTTTGTTTGGGGTTGTTGGCTTGGGAAATCAGGGTTAGGGAGAGGTTATGAGATCTCTGCCTTTCCTACTTGATTCTTGAACCTGTTATGCAAGTTCAAGAGATTGCAAGTAGTCTGTGTTCTTTAAGGTTGTGGTAGAAACTAGTCATCTGTGACAGTCCTAGTGAGAAGCTGTAACGAGTTCAGACACCAAGGGTCTGCCTGGATCAGGGACACAAAGCTGTAGCTGAAGGAGGGGAGGGGGAGGGAGGAGGAAGCTTCAGGAATTTCACTAGGCAAATCTATTAAGACATAGAGGAATCTGGTAATCTGTTTCCAAGCCATCTACTTGGCTCTGTTTGCAGGACTGATCATTTCTCAGTCTGAGCAGGCATGTTTTGGATGTAATTAAAAGAGCTGTCTGGTTTCTAGGCAAGACAAAATGAATACCACAGTTAAACTGCAGGGAAATGGGGCTGTACAGTACCAGGCTGGTTTTAGGTGCTGTTGAAAATAGTTGACTGTAAGCTTTTATTAGGCTGGATTTCACTTCTTTGTCAGCTGCCTAGATTAGCAAATCACTCAGTTTTTGTTACAAGGTGAGGACCCGGCAAGGGCACTATTTCTGTCCCGAAGGGTGGGATGTGTAAAAACAGATTATGTGATTTACAATGTTCTTTAAATAAGCAAGTAGTAAACTCCCTTCCACATAGCTAATAGAAGTGCTCATTACTTGGCAACACTAGCTAGGTTGAAAAGTAGAGGCTCAGTAATCAACAGCGAGTGTAATTGTTTCCTTGCTTTGTCTCCGAAGCGTTGGGAATCTCCGCGAGGCAGCTGTGTGCTGCTGGGAGAGGGACACTGGCATGATGCCTGCGAAAGGCACAGATGCTGGTGGAGGAGGCAGTTGGCTCCTTTCTTGCAGCAGAAGGTCGTGGAATTTCACTAGTGATTTTTGTGGGGGCCTTAGAATGAAGTAATTAGCGATGGAGGAGAGTTACAGCTCGACTTTCTCTCTTATCTCTGTCCTTGTAATGCAGCAGTTGTTCACTAGCCTTGACCCAGTAGAGAAAAGTGACTGCCTGTGAAGGGTTCCATACAGCTAATGAATTAAAAAGCTAGGCTCTAAAAATAGAGCCTGATTCCTACTCTATTATCTACTCGCTCTCCAAGCTGGGAAAAAACACCATATTTTTGTACATCTCTTTTCTTTTCCAGCAGACACAAGTCTAGTTCGGAGAGCATCAAGCCAAAATACTCAAGAGTGCTGGAAACACTGCTGCAGCCACAAAAAAACCCAATTTGGATTTGAATTGAATGCTCTTATCTGGGGCTTTGAGCAACCACCAACTTTTTGATCCAATCCTTTTAAAGTAATTGTTTGAAATGTAAAGCTGTATGAAAGGATGGAGAGCCTGTAGGTTGTTCTCTTTATGTGTCAAGGTTCTGAATCAGCTTCAATTTAATAATTACAGACTGTTTAGGTTGCAGAGCCTCGCTCTCTACAGTTAGGAAGTGTCTGAGCTACACTGCTTACACAACCTTTAATTCAGTGGCTGTCCTGCCTCTTACCTAATGGGCCTCTAGCAAAGCCAGGACTGGAACCCAGTTCTCCTGGACCCCTTGTCACTGCCTGAAATTTAAGAGAGCATGCTTTTCTTTGGTATCAAATAATGTTCAATCATATAATTAAAGGCTCTTACTGTAATGAAGATGACATTCAATCTCATTAAATACTGTCATCTCTCCATCATTCAGCAGAATGGAGAGCAGGGGTATCCTGGAGATCAGAGAGCAGATGAGTGATTAAATTAAGCCTGGCTCTGGTAAGACCAGTGCTAGCTGACACTGCTCTCTCAAATGGCTCTTCCAAGCCTTCTCAGGTCTCCCTGCACTTCTGGTGCCAGGCTTTGGGAAAACCCTCGCTAGTTAGTATGTTGGACCCTAGCTGACTCCATAGGGGTTTTGCAGTCTATATCTCCTTGCACAAGAGCAGCAGAGGAATGCCTCTGGACCCAAGCTGGCTGTCCATGTGCAAGTTGAGGAGGTCCCTTGGAAGCACAGGAATGGAGAGGCACATCAAAGGTGGGGGGGAACGGAGGAGAAGTAAAAAAAAAAAAAAAAAAAGAAGAGGACAAGTAAGCTGACTTTCAGTGGGACTTGTTAGTATCCTGGTGCTGCTCAGGAACACCTAGTAGAGGAGTAGAGGAGTCTACAGCTAGCCAGGGTCCCTCAGGGCTCATCAGCCAGGTCTGTGTGGGGCACTATCCACAGTATAAACCTGGTTGAACGAGCCTACAGCTCCTCAGAATAGCTCAGCCTGTGTCTCTGGTATCAATCTGCTTTCCTGAAACACCAGGCAGCGGCTGCACTTCACCAAACCCAGAGCAGGAGGACACTTCTCAGCTGTTGCAGTGAAATAAATGTCCTGTGTCCATGAGTGCTCAAGCCCTCCATGTCGCAGCCTTTGTCATCAGGTTGTGTGTCAATAGAGCAGCAGGCAGAAACCAAGACCCTGTTAACTCTGCACTGTGTTCACAAGTGTAGCTGAGTCGTCATCCCCTGAGAGCTCATCCACCAAACAGAGGAAATAGCTCATTAGTCCAGTGTTCACTCATTCATTTATTCATACAGTTTTCTTGCAGCATTGTTTTTCTGTGACTAACAAGCAATTATTTGAACCCTTTCCTTGTATGAGAATCGCAGCCCTTCAACTCATCTGCTGTTACAATCCACCTGCCTCTCTCATGGGTTTCATGATTAGTCAGATAAGTTTAGATAGCAAGTTATGCAACCTTTATAAATTATGTGTTTTGAGCTTTGTGTTTTTAGTTCTTTCAGAGCAGTATATAAAAATAATATTTTGTAATGTTTGCAACTATTTGGAAAGTGGTTTTGCCAAGGCACAGTTAAACAAAGTCCTAGTGAAATCTTTTAAGCAAAACAAAGTTTTCTATTATTTTCACTTCGCAAGTCACTGCTACTGGTGTTGTTGGAGAGCATCTGCTTAAGATCTTCTTTACAGAAAAAAACACGTAGTAAGATTCAGCTACACAGGAAAAGTCAGTGTGCAAGTAAAAGGACCTTTCTTGAGGTTTGGGGTTTTTTTAATAGAATTAAAGAAATACTTGATTTAATTGGTTCTGTTGAATCTATAGAATCTAGCTCCCAGTCTTAATCTAAATAGTTTTATTTCTGATAGATGCCTGGTAGTCCTTTCTTAAGAGGCAGAGACTAAAAACTCATATGAGCTAATAGTAAGATACTAAGTTTTTCATTTTAAACCAATAATTTGTACTGGGAAGGTGATTGCTGTCCATTTGAAACAGGAATTTTAAAGCAATAGTTATACCATATCAATGGAAAACACAAAATAAGTTGATTACTGTAAGTTACACTGAAAACCCAACTCTTAGATTTAGGATTTATGTTGCTGAGAAGGAAAACAGAAATGAAAACAGTGTGAAAAACTGAATCAACTGTTCTGACTCCTGAGGCTAAATGAAAACCTCCAGTACAGTTATTACTTTCATTGGCTAGTTTAATAAAACTACGAGAATCGTGAAACTATGTAAAGCATATGGCATACATAAGTTCTATTTTCTCCAGTGATGGCCCCATCTGTTTAGAGCTGAAAACTTCAAAATGCCTCTCTAGCAAACAATCTCATATTCTAGTAGGTGCTATTCTGACAACATTCTGAAATTTTAACCTATTTTAAGAAAAGAATAATTTTAAAATAAGAAAAGTTTTGAGCATGAATAATTCTGTTAGCCAAATTATGACAGTGTTGAAATGAACCACAGATATGAAACTTGATGGTTTTCGCAGATTCTGCAAATTGTCCTAAAATCACATTAATTGCATTACAGCTTCAGCATAAAATTGTATGGTACTTTCGTAGGAAGTTTGTAATAGCAGTAAAGGCTGAAGCAATTTTGTCCTATGCAGGGAGTCGGACAGAGAACCAGGGAAGTGACTGCCTTCCATCTTCCCCCACTGTGGCCCACCCTGAGGTGGTAACCCTGGACCAGCTCTTTCAGCACCCACCAGCCAACCCAAGCTGACCCATCTCGTTTCTCCTGAGTTTATTTACAGCTCTGTGCAACAGGCAACTGCTTGCTGCTGACTCGGTTAATTTTGTTGTTGTTGTTGTTGTTGTTGTGATTCAGTAGGAGTGAGATTGCCAAAGTTGTAGCTGTTTGGTTTGTAAAAGATGAGCTGCTCAGCTTCTTTTGCCAATGCTGCTGTCACAAGAGCTGATTCTGACTGTCAGGCACGGCAGGGAGGAGCAGAGGTGGGAGAGCAGTGGATCTGAGCTGGCCACCTCTGAGGTGGGAGACTTCCTAATTCCAAGATAGACACAGTGTAATGTGTCCTGCTGGGATCTGTGACCCAGCACTGAATTAAGATTTGGCATTGCCTCAAAGGGAAATAAAACAAGAAAAAAATGTGAATGGCCAAGCAGGGCCAGCCCCAGAGGTCTAATGGGCAGAGTGCCTGCTTTTGACAAGGACCAGCGATGGGCATTTGGAAAAAGATTGGTGAGTGTGGAGCAAGTCCAGCCCCACATGTAGCATCTCCAGTTCTCTGAAGAGCAGGGTAAGGATTTCCTCACACTGTGGTTGCCCTTGTGCCAGTAGCCACCCAGGACAGCTGCCAGCTGTGACATCCAGCACTGGCTGGGAACTCCCACAGGGCTTCTGGCTCAGCAGGTGCATGGGCTGGATCCATATGCGGGATGGCATCTGAAGGTAGATAAAGAGAAAATTATTGCCTTGACTCAGAAGTGCCTCCTGTAATTTGAAATGGGAAGTGGAAATACAACCTGTTTTGAAGGTCTGCTCCTGGAAGCTCACTGAACCAGAGACTTTCCAGATGACTCAGAGCAAGATGGTTGTTTGCTGAGAACTGCTGTATCAAGGATTTGGCAGGATTATGTAACAAGCAGTTGTCCTTCACCCCTGATAATGTGTCTTCTCTGCGAGACTGGTGCTCACAATTCACCAGTGTTGAGGAACAGCAATAAAACAAAATGGCAAGTGCCTGGAGGCATCTTCAGGGTGCAGCTGAGCTCCTGCCTGGAACAGATCTATTATTTGCTTCTAGACATTGCACTCCAGTTCAGGAAAACATGATAAAATGTCACTGGTAGCCTCATGATGCCAGCCATTCCTTTGCAGTGGTACTGTTTAGGTTGTGTTTGCCAGTGTACCTTGCTCTATTTAGCAGGAGCACTAAAACTAGTTGTGGAGAATGTATCTCTTTCTTTGCTACGGCTCAGAGAGTGAGTGAAATCTTTGGGAACTGAAGCAATGCTGGCTTGTTTTGTGTGCTTGAATTTTGCTATGTTTCTTTAAGAGCCCCTCCTGGAAAAGATTGCACTGGATTGAGCTTTGGTGAAAATTGTCAGTGTTTGTAGATGAAGGTTAAGAAGATCCTTTCTAGGATGCATTGTCCCAATTCAGGGAAAAATAACAATAAACATCCCCACCCAAGAAAACTCTGCAAAGCAAACAAACAAACAAACAAAACAAACAAAAATGAAAATCCAGAAGAAACAGGAATGGTCCTTTTTGTCAGTGTCTGATATCGACTTTTGAAGAAGATAATTGATTGTGTCAGGGAATTCCAAGAGTATTTTCAGTATTTTGGAACTGTGTTTTAAACTAATTAACTTTGTTCCAGCCAAAACCAGCACAAGACCCAAGCTGGGAATTGCGTTTATTTGCTGATGTTCATGTAACAAGAGATGAAGTGACCATGATGATTTTATTAAAACTGCAAGCGCCTCACCGGGAGGTTTTGTTGGTTTGCCTGTGATCACTAGAAGGAATGAGAGAATTGGCTTCCTTCCCTCTTATTTGTAATGGTTCAGAGCAGAAAGTTCTTACTCTGATTTAATGCAGAGAGCCAGTTTTGCTGCATGTGAAGCTGGTAGCTGAATCTGACTAAATGCACGTCTGCCTTTATTCACAAGGCTGATAATATCCAGCTCTGTTTCCATCCCATCAAATACAAATGGTCCCTTAATAGGAATATTGTTGTGTCAGGAGTAATCTGGGCAAGTCGCTGAGGCATAACACAGCCAGACCCAAGATTCAGGACAGCCAGAGAGGTCAGCATTTCCACGGCTTGTACAAGTGCCAAAACTGCAAGTGCAGATTAGTTTGGATACACAGCAATGTTTGTACCCAGAGATATCCCACCAACATATTTCTAAGGCCCTACAAATATTATTTGGATCTCACACTGGTGCTTTGGGGTTACACCCTTCTGCTTTCCAGATTTATCTGGAATCTGAGTTATTTTAAGAAGCGTTGTGTACTTGCAAATGCCTCAGGTTTGTTTCTAGTAAGCTTTCACTCTTGCTACCAATGCCTTGCAAAGGGTTTTATGAGAGAAACTCCATTTGTTTTAACAGTTAAGTTTTTATAGCTGGAAGCAATTTTCTTTAGTGTAACATTTCAGGAGTCCTTTATGGCTAGCGATATTTCATTGAATACCTGAAGATTGAGACCTACTGCATGACTTTATCATGTATAAAGCTTATTATCTGAGATAATTTGGTGCATAGCAGGCTTATTTATTTAAAAGGTCACACAATCATATTTCACCCCGGTAATGGCATTTTTATCCATTTAATAGGTTTATCCTACAGCATATTTATTCCTAATGCATTTTGTTCAGAAGCCAGTTAATAACTTTAACTCTTTAGGCTCTTGGCAGAATACAGAAGCCAGCTTTTCAGAACAAGAGTTTGACCAGTTGGGCCAAATCCAGCAGCACACAAGGTCCAATACAGAGTCCCATGCATCATCTCTTCATTCAACTCAGCACCTTGAAGCTCTAAGTCATCTTTTGAGCCGCCAAGTTAGCCAGGGTGGGACAACAGTCAGGGGAAAAACACTGTGCTGTGTAGAGCCTGGAGCTGTCTTGGCCCTTGAGCTGCCAGCTATCCTTCGGGTAGTTACAGGTAGTAAGCCTCAAGGCCAAAATGAATGATGTGTTTTGGTTTATTTCCCAGAGAATTTTCTCAGATTTGACTATATAGTTGCCTTTATTTTGCCTGGATGTAAAAGGCAGTTCTCACTCTCTGGGCCAATACACAGAGACCAACGGCACCTGTAATGAAAGCTGCTCATTTTCTACAAACTTGTGCTATTTAAGGCCCACATGCAAATAGTATTTTCCTCTGTTGGTGACTGAGCAGAGTTTTCTCTGGAATTTTCCTTGTAAAATACACCAGTAATCACAGAAAGCTTGTGCTGCTGCAGAGAAGTGAAGAAAAAACCATAAAACCTTGCAGGAGCTGGGGCTATTATTTCTGTCTGTGTGTCTCCTTCATACGACCTGCAGAATTTCCCCAAAACAAGGAGAAGACATCATTTGCATCTCTGCTCTGCCCAGGATGAGCTTTATGTTTGTGTTACACTACATCTCTCCAAGAATGAACATAGCTTACAAAGAGAAAATTCAAACTGGGTTTATGTTTTGGTGGCCTGGAGCATTCATAAGGGGAATGGTGGAGCTGAGCTACGAGAAGACTTCTGAAGCAATGGTTTTGATCTGGTGACAGCAGTGACACCACACCAGGGATGTCCTGGCCAGCACCATGTCACGCAGTGCCAACGTGATTGCTGCCAGCCTGCAGCTTAGCTAACTTCCCAGAGAGCATCGGTGCTTTGAAATAAGGTGCTCTTCAGGACACTGTGACATAAGAGTGGGAAAAAGGCAGAGGAAAATACAAAAATCCAGACTTAGAAGGGTATATATTACAAAAGACACCAGAGTGGGAAATGCAGTTGCCCTGGAGAGGTTTGGGTGGTGGGGAGAAGGGCCTGGCAGCTGTCAGAGCCATAAGGCAGTAGTAGTATGCTGATGCTTTCTCTGGGACAGCACGTGTCAGAAATCACCTGAAGCTAAGTTGTGGGAGTCTTTTTCAGTGAAGGCAAAGGGTAGCTCTTAGTACATCCTTTGCACTATCCATTCTTCTTTTCTCCCAAAAATCACATTTGGCCCAATCAAGTAGTATGTATTCTCATCTTTGTCTCATTAGGTGATGATTTTATTTCGGGATAAATAGATGATATACTGACTGACTAAGGAATTTATAGCACAAAAAGGAAAAGGTGGGCAGTGGTATTACTGCCATATAAGATAAGCTTAATTAACATAGAATTAATGCTTTGTCTTTCTAGACTAAAAGCCCAAGTCATTACCTTCCATGGGACAGATGAGGCTAGTGGTAATACATGACTATTGCATGAGGTTATTTCCCATCAATTTGACCAGCCCAGACAATCAGCTGTATTACCAAAGTACGTGAAGAAAAAGCACACTTGCAATAACACTGGGTAAGGGAAAAAAGTGGCAGGGTTATGTGCTTCAGGCTATAAACTGACTGCTGAGGACTTTAATCAGGAAGAGAGTTACCCTATGGGCAAGTTAGTATATGACTGTCTATTATGAGCTTTTATATCTTCCTCTAAGGCTCTGATACCGAGAGACAGGATGTGAGTGCAAGGAGATGGTTTGTGAGCCACATCCTCTGCTTGGTTATACTTAGCTCTGTGACTGTACCACTCCCAGTACCTAAGCTAGCTGCATTTGTGTCATGTAGGCATGCCCTTAATGGGCAGCTTTAAATTATTCTATATTTAGCTTTTGCTTCTTCCTAAAGCATTCTGCACACACTCAGTCTATGAAGGGATGTGATGACAAGCCAAAGACCTCTGGGACCTCCTTATCAGGATTTCTCTTTGACAGAGAGAAAAAAGTGCACAAACTGAAAGAGTTAGAGATATATATGTTAAATAGGAATGGAGAAAAAGTAGGGCACGGGGTCAGAAAACACTCTGTAGGGCTTGACCCAAGCTGACTCTGATCGATAGAAAAATTTCCACTGGCTTCCAGAGGCTAAGATTAGTTAGATGAGTTATGGCTATTTATATTATTTAATGTATGAAAGAAAGTCACAGTTGCAGCTATCTTTATAAAGACTTTTAGAGGGCAGTATTTAAGGTAGTAACTGTAGATAGCAAGTGAATCTTTGCTTTAAAGAAACTGGAATTGCAAGCATGGGTTTGACATCAATTGCCTCAGCTAAGTGTACCTGTATGAACTAGTTCCATCTGCAGCTGTGGAGCACAAATTATTCAGGACAGACACATTACTGAGGGTTTCAGGAGGATCTTATCACACAGACTGACCAGAGAGAAAAAGAGTGACAAAGAATTTTACATGGGGGAAAATAACTTTTCATATTTAAACCATTGTATGCTGTAAAAAAACAGGGAAGAGAACTTGAGCTTACTGTAGATCTGTGCAAATGTCAGTACTGTTCTGAGCATCAGTCAAAAAGACAAATAAGAGGTTAGGAATTTTTTCCTGAGGTAATAAGGAAATAAAGAAATAGAAAACTTCAGGAGCTGTTGTGGCATGAAAAAATGCTGCTCCTTGGCACTCTTCAAGTAAACAATTTTTTTCTCTTTCCAAAGTTTATGTTTTGGGATCAAACTATTATTATTGCAAACGTGCCAGGCACTGAAGAAATCCAACTCATCCAAAAGCACAAATGCCTGCTGATGGAATCTCACGGCGTTCCTGGCTGATGTGTGGATGTTTACTAGGATTAGGAGGGCCTCTCCTCGGGGACAGAAAGGTGCAGGCATTCAGTTCCAACCTGAGCAACCACCAGCATTTTAGGCCTGAGGACAAAGAGTCATCGGCCTCTACATACCTCTGCTGAGGTAGCCAAAGTGCATCCTGTCCCACCATCCAGCTATCAGCTGCACTTAACATTTAAGTCAGCCTTAGTTGGTGCAACAACATTGTGCCATCTCCCATCCAGAGGTAGCACAGATGGGAATCACTCTGCAACCTCTGAAAATTAAACATGCAGCTTGAGCTGCTCCATGTGTGTGGGCTGGGAGGAAAGAGGGATAAATGTTTGTGTACCTTCCCAGGGGTGGGAAGGGGTTTGAAGAAGCTTTTTGTCCCACGTTCTGCGCTTTTTCCCTTCTTCCTCCCCTTCGTGCTTCAATGCCTCACTTCAGTGTGTTCCCAGAACCACAAGTCTTCTGCAGACAGCAGCAGTAAACAGAGGCTGAAGGATTCTAAGGATTGACCAAACACATGAATTCCCAATCACTCTTCCACTGATCATTGAAGTGCCTGCCCAGCCTTCAGGTTGGAGAGGTGCCATGACACTGTGAATGCCAGCAGTACACTGCCTCTCCATAATGCCAGGATTTGTTTTGCCCTTCATGGAAAGCTGGATCACAGTCCCTTGTGGGGACCAGGGAATATCCACTGAGTATCACATCTTTAAGGGAATTTTATTGGCAGCTCAGCAAGTAACACTAGAGCTTTAGCAGCCAAGCTAGAGTCAAAGAGAAGCCCCTCAAGAAGAAGTCCAGGCACCATACTTGGCCAGCACTCAAAGCCACAAGTTACTATGCCAGGTGTTTGCTTATGTGGGTTTGGAAGAGGTAGGCAGAAAGAGGCTCCAAGAAAAATCTGACCCTCTTATTACATTGGCAGAATGGAGTCTTCTTCCAGGCTAGAGGGCAAGATAAAAACCTTGATGCCCTCTAAGACAGTCTTCTTCTCCAAACATTGAAGTTGCTCTTGTGGTCTACTGTGGCAGTCCACAGCTTTATGCTAAAGAGCAGAACTAGAGCATAGGAGCGGAACAGAGCCATTTCTGAGACCTCCTTTAGAAACTCCAGGACAGGCATCACATTGTTTGCATCCCGTGGCTACCCACAGCCAGCTCTACCTTGCTGGACCTTCTCAGAAAACATCCCTTTTGGTGCCCTTAATGTGGACAAGGATCCTGTACGAGGCTGGGTGGTGGGCCCATTATTTCCTTTTTGCCATACTCTATCCCTAAGAGAAGTGCTTGGCTCTTGCAAACCGTATGTGTGTGGAGCCACCACAGGGAAGGAACCAAAAAGGATGCAGTATGGGAGCATAGAAAGCACTCCTAGGTCTGGATGGGTTGTTCTGAGACAGGAGAGAGAAGCAAAATAAATGTATTCTTGAAGATAGATGTGGGTTAGCTTCAGGACTGCCAAGTGCAGCACCAGAAGCAAGAGCAGGCTGAAACTGCTATAATGATCCCCAAGAGTCCAAAAGTAGATGGTAAAAGATATTAGAGGCTGGAATCTCTCTGTGAGTGACAAAATCATGTTGTGGCAGTAAATAGGATAGAACTGAGATTGGGAGCAATAATGTCATGGCCTCTCCCTGTGGCATCCTACGAATCTGCGTACGTTGCCTTTCCCATTTGTCCCGCCAGGCAGGAGCAGCAGCATTTATCCTTGCCCACAAAGGAAGTGAACAAGCAGTCCTTCCCTTTATTGACCACTCTCAGGAATGGAGTCCATGCACCTGAAAAACCTGGAGCCTCCCTTGAGCACCACAAATGGCCTGCAGGCCGGGTGGACCTTTGGTCTGAGTGCCAGTGCCTCCATACTGGCATATTGAAGCCTTATCCAAAAGCAAGAGTTCTGTAGGGGTTTTTAGCAGGCCCAGTGAACAGCTGGGGTTGATGACCCACCAGTTAATAAACATTACTCAAACATCTGTTTTGTTAAAATCCAAATACAACATTAGAAATCCCAGAGACACAGAATACACAGAGAGGACTTGCTCTGCTGTTGTTGCTGATGTCCAAGCTAGTTTTCTAATAGCATTTGATGTATTCACTACCTTCTCCTTTGAGTCTGTAGGCCAATTTAATCTGTTGAGGGGTTTGAGATGCTGTGATAAGCTAATATCAAATCCATCTTATTGTGCTCTGTCCACAAAGACCAGCAGCCAGGCAGAGGAGCAAGACAGAGCCCTGAGCATGGGAAGGGAGGGTGGGCCATCATGCCTTGTACCTGACAGTGCCCAGGGCAGGCAGCACTGCTTGGCAGCCGGGCATGCAGGCAGGGACTATACAAGAGCCGGAGGGCAGCATAGCAGGACTTAGGAAATGTACTTTAAAGCTGGTATGAGGAGGAGAACTGGGAATATGAGGAGCTTTTTCTATAGGAAATCGGGGCTGGGGGATGAAGGGTCTGGAGATAGTGGTGGATATTGAGTGTGGACCAAGAGGAAAGCTGTATGCCTCCCAACTGCTGACCATGCGCAAAAAAATGGGAAAACTCACCCTCTTACCTTATTCGAGAAGTGATGAAGCTCACACAAACTGACCTGTTTACCTCATTTGAGAGGAGAGGAAATTCACCCAAATTAGGAGGCAGTAAACTACATTTAGCTGCATTTAGCTCCACTTGTTAACCTCCTTTAACTCCACTGCCTCGCTCTCAGTCTGGAGGTCAATGTACTCCATGAAGCCACACATCTGCCTCTGAAACCCGGGGTCAGGAAGGGACAGAGCTTCATTTTGGGCTCTGTACTGGCTTAATGGAGAGTCTATCCCAATTTTCTGGTCCCTCTTTTGTTGTGGTGCATTTTCTTCGTGGGTTTCCTTCTGGGAGCAGGAGTCTGGGGACCGCGGCGGGGACACCCCTGCTTTAGGTCCTCTGGGGGCGCATCCCTCCCCCTTTGCGGGAGGTCTATGCCCAGAGACATCACTGCATGGTGTAAGGTATTAGAGGCTGGAATCGCTCTGGGAGTGACAAAATCACGTCCTGGCAGAAAACAGGAGAGACGGAGATTGGGATCAACTGTGTGATGGCCTCTCGCTATGGCTGCAGAGGGAGAGACTATGGCTGCAGCGGTGTGTGTGCGCTGCCGAGAAGGGTCTCTCCCGGATATTCCCTTTTCCCGGCAGCGAGAAAACACGCGGCTAAGAGGGCACGGAGCGCTGACAGTTGGAACTGGGAGCTGTCAGATGCTCGCGTCGGGATAGGAGAGAGCTCGTCAGCTGCGGCAGTCACAGCGGTGGCATTTCCTGCCGGTGCTCGGCGGCGGAGCAGCTGACACACACCGCCGCCCCTCGCCGTGCCCCGCGGCCGCGGTGGGCGAGCGCCGCGCCGCTTGCGGCAGCGCCGGTGACCNCGGCGGGGACGCGCACCCGCTGCTCTGACAGGAGACAGCGCGGCCGCCTCACTCACTCCCTCCCTCCCT
>VZTT01020269.1:21001-34384 GCA_013400855.1 Buphagus erythrorhynchus
GAGCTTCAGACAAAGATTAATAGAGAAGCCTTCCCATTGAGTCACAGGGTACAGAAAGGATGCCCTTGTTTTCTAAACTCCTCAGAGAGAAGCCTGGGTGAGCCAACATTACAATAATAATGATTATAATAATTAGGAAATAAATTCAGCTTAATCAGAGATATTTACTACATCGTATGAATAGCTATAATTTCAAGTATAGTGTACTATTTCTTGAAGCAATACTGAAGCTGTAGCTCCAAGTATAGTGCACTATTTGAAGCAATATTGAATCAATTATGTTAAAACAATTATACTAAAACTAGAAAAACTATTACTAAGTAGAGAATAATACTTCTCACCCATACCAATGACTATAGTCATATCTCTTTCACTGTAAATTTGAGGGAAGGATCTCTGCATATCTTAGGGAGATATGCTACAAGTCCTTGCCATGCAAAAGTAGGAAAAGTGGGACCACATTTTTATAGTATAAAAAGTCAGTTACACACATTTTTTCTATTATATGTTGTCAGGCTTACTCAGCAAAATGTGTTTTGCAAAGTGCACTTCAGCTTTGTGCTGAAAAAAGTGTTACCTGCTCTTTGGTTTGTTCTGCTCTCTCTCTCTCTCCTGTATCAGTGCCTGCACAGCCTTGCTGCTCCTGACCTCAGGGAGAATCTATTACCATGTCCTGTGTTCCATGTCCTGTGTTCCTTGTCCTGTGTTCCTTGTCCTTCCATGGCGGGTTTCATATTTTGCTCAAGCTGGTCTCAGCATTCTTCAGCACTAAGAACAGAAGACGGTTCTTGCTCAATCTTATCACTAATAACTTGCAAATGAGGCAAATTTTGAGCTACTGTATCCCCACTCAGGCAGATAGTTCTGCTACAGTCATCTGTCATTTTTCTTCTAATTTTTTTTTGCATCATAGGCTTTTAGTTACATCTTCTCCTAAGTCCACATGTGAAGCATCTGTCATGTTTATGACACTGATTGTTTTTACATAAAATCCAGCAGATGAGGTTTGCTAGGAAACAATTTTTGAATCTAAGAAAGAAGAATTAAACTTGTCGAAATATGGACATTAATGCTCCACAGCTGAAGATAGTGTGACAAAGTTATCTCTTCTTAATAGATCAGAAGTTATACCTTGTTCTTCATTATAATAACCTTGTAAGAGTTTTCCAGGTAATAGTAGATGGATTATGAAACACCTGTAGCTAGGAGTATCCTTGAGAAGAATAAATTCATAGAGGGTAAATTACCCTGTGCTGTAGTAATCCAGATTAGAGCAGTTCTGCTAAAGTGATTTTTTTAAGACCATTTATTTTATTAAAATGTGGAGAACTAAAGTTAATTTGAATGCTTGCTAAAATTACTCTAATATTTTTAAAATATTAAATATAATAGAGCTTAATTTCTTCTTGGATGTCATTTCACAATATCTACAACATCAGTAGGGCACTCAAATCTCCAGGCACTTCCCTCCCAAATACCTCTTACACTCTGGTTGATTTTAAGCATGATACTGGTAGCAGTAGGTCTATTCATGTTCTTAAAGCTGGGAATATATTTTTAAAAGGAGTGAGATGTCTTTCATGATGCTATATTTATGAAAGATCAGAAAAGTATGTTTCTTTCAATAATTCAGACAATAAAAGAAAGCAGACCTTTAATTAAAGTATGACAGTGCCACTATCTCTAATTTATTATCCTGTGTTTAAATACAAACAGCAGTATGATATATAATAGCTCACAATGTTGGAGACTTCTAAAAATCTCCAAAAATATAACATTAATAATAAACTAAAATGGTCATATAAATATCAGAACTACATTTACTTTGCTTGTTAGATTAACATTAGTTTAACCTCAATATTTCTCCTGTGTAGGGTGATATAGATTAGTGTTTTTCATTATTAGGGCACATTTTCTTCTCATCAGTTGCTGCCCTTAATGAAAGAACACTCCCCTCTAGCATACAGATTGAATGATTTTCAGTCGCCACATAAATAAATGCCTGGAAGATGTCAGCTGAAAATCTTAGTTATTTCCTAAGGATGCAGGTGCTAGAAGTAGTGTAATGAAGTAGAGACAGCTGCAGCCACAGGCTCTGGCCAACTGGAATATGTCTTCAGAGTGACATTCAGCATAACAAGACCTCACTATGTTTGCTTCCAAGAATGTTATCACTGTGGCTTTAAAAACAGCATAAATCAAGAGACATGCTCACAAAGTATAGCTGAAGTCACATTATCTTTATTATACCCCTATATATTTTCCTCATTACAACCTGAAATATGTTGACATAACCACTCATGCTCATCTATAATGTAACTAATAATTACACTGCCAGAAAGAAAAATGAGAGCAAAAGGTACTACAAGGCTGGAATTAATCAAACAACTGACCCATCAAGTTATGACCAAGTAGATTCACTGAAACATTAAAACAACAGGTACAGGTAAATTTTAATAAGTCTTTTTGAAACTAGCAGGGAATAATATATGGGTCACTGTCAAAAACCTTTCCTTCAAAAAGGAATTGCATGTTGAACCTTATTTTATTTAATGCCTGTGAGTAAAAAAAGCATTTATTGAGACTGCCACATAGGAGAAGGAAAAGATTATCACTGCAGAGTCTGAGTACTCAATGTTCTCTCTTTTATAAGGACTTAACGAAAGATATGGTTTTATTTTTATTAGAAAAAGCAAAAACAGTTTGTGACATATATGATCACTTTAGCAAATACAGCTAGCTGCAAACCAGCAATCTTTGAAAGATAAAATACATTCACAAAAACTTGTCTTCTTTAATATTTTTTTCAGTTATATTGCAATTACTATCCATTATGAAATATTTCTTCAGTCACTATTTTGGGTTCAGTTCTCTTGTGTGAAGATGGAGGACTGGATCCCAGAGATGTTAAGTGTTCATCTTAACCCTGCTGGTTAATCTGATGGTTAAAACCTCAGATGGTTAAAGCAGGACTTTTAAAAGCACTTAATATTCACTTAGTATTTACCAAAATCTAGTTGTCGAGGAACAAATTTTGGTTAACCATTAGCTTTTCACATTTTTTTCTGCCAGATAAGAAATTGGTAAAATCCATTCACGGGCTTATTTTTGCAAGGGAGATAAAGCTGATATTCCTAAACCCATCCTCACAACATATCAACCCATGGAAGCAGACACTTTTACTCTACACATTTACAGATAAAGGCATGGGTCAGTGTGATGTAACAGGTAAGAGAGTGTGTAGCCCTTTCCTACTCAGCTGCAACAGACAATTTTGTAGATTTATTCCTTTGGAATTTTTATAAAATGAAATTATATCCCACTATCCAGGCATTGATAGTACATTCAGAATTTTGACTTCAATGAGGAATGAAGGGGAAGGGAATTAAAGAGCTCCCAAATTAGTGGATGTGTTCTCTAAAATAGAAGTAACAATAGGGCAGAATCAAACTAAAACTCTAGAAGCTTCAGTTCCAGAGTAGAATGTATCACTACGCAAATGTCCTTGAAACCAAATGCAAATCTGCTGTGATTTTGCACCAGAATAAATTCTTTTGAAATACTTCTTTTCAGCAAGGTTTCTGCATGTTTATGCATATTAAAAATGAGCTTCATTCATGACCAGAAAAAAAATAATTACTAAAATGTGCAAAGCTACATGTAGATTTTCTATCTCTGACTATTACTCAGAGTTTAGGCACTGTCAGCAGTGACAGTAAGCAAATTCTTAAAGTAACCAGCAAGCCTTGGCCAAACAACAGTGACAATGAACAAGAAATGGTTCTATAAAGAATTATAACTGTCCTTTTGGGCAGACAAGATTAAAAAGGGAGAGCTTGCACTGACGATCCCCTTAAAGTTTTACAAATATCCCTTTTCAACTGTTCAGGATTTTAGAATGCACCAACCTGGATTTCACAAGACTAACAGGGAGAAACAGTTACCTACCTCCAAGATATATTTTTGTGAGAGAAAGAAAAATGTTAAACAACCCTACTACACGTTTTCATAGCACAGTGAGTCGGTTCCAGCCCCGTGTTTTAAGTCACAGAAGTGCATGGCTTGCCCCCTTCCCCTTCTCATATTTACAGAAGATTTCAGTAACAAATGACTTCTTTAGATTATTATTCCATATTACAATTCTCAACATATGAGTCCTGTATCATAATGTTATGGGAATAATTTAAAAAATAATGAAAAAAGCAAAAACAAACAAACAAACAAAAAAAACCAAAACCAAAACCAAAACAAAACAAAACAAAACAAAAAAAAACAAAACAAAAAAAAAAAAACAAAAAAAAAAACAAAAAAAAACAAAAAAAAAAAAAAAGAAAAAAAAAAAAAAAAAAAAAACACAAGCCTGACTGATTTTAGCAGTGAAGAACTGCTAGATATTATTAGGATTCAATCACATATATAAAAAAATTCTGTTTTAACAACAATAAATGATTAAGCAATAAGCACCAAAATTTTTGGAAATTCCCTGGAGACTACTGGTTGGCTGGAAGCAGTTGAAGGCTTGATTTAGTTTAGTACACTTTTTGGACATTGTTTTTCTTTCTCATTCTATATGTATATTTTCTCTAAGTTAATCATCATACAGTACATCTGGAATTTTGAGGGAATTAATTCCCAGTGCATCTGATGAGAATCAATTGTATATTTGTTAAAATCTCAGGCCTCAGGACTAGGAGTTACAAAAAGCCCTACCTACTGTAATTTTCACTGTGTGTACTCCTACACTCACAAAACAAAATAATTAACACTGAAATCAGGAAAAATATTGCATATATATACATACTTATCTGAGAATCAGAATGATGTCACTAGATTTGGATTTCCTTCCTTGGAGGAACAGGAAATGTATATTCCTGTGCACATCACATTTTTCAAAATAATTATCATTCCAAATGCAGAGAGCTGACAGCTGGTCCTTGTAGTAGGTGCAGTAGCAGCATTTTCCAAAGGTTAATGATGAAATTTTTGTTAAATGTCTGCATATTCATATATTACATTCAGGACATTTATTAGGCAGCTCTTGGTAAAGAGATTTGGTTGGTTTATGTCAACTGCCTTGAATTTTTTATTGTTTTGGTTTTTAACCAACTATGAGAAAGAAATCCAGCCAATTAGAGAAGTGGAAATGTAAAGTACTCACCAGCACACTATTTAAGCATAAATCTGTCTCATAAATCCTGCTGTGACAGGCTACCAAGTCCACAGATGTCAGGGTCTCCAGGTCAACAGACGGCGGTGGCTGCCCCATGCAGTGGGTCACAAGGCTCCTAATGCCAGGGAGACCTCCAAGGCCCATCCCTGCAGCTCCCCTGCCAAGCCACCAGGCAGCTGATCCTATAGCTTGAAAAATAACTGGAGGCATCTCTTGCACTGGACACATCCCAGGAAATCAGGGTTCCCTGTAGCTAAACACTCATCAACCTGCCTCTGCTGGTCTGAGCGCCTTATTGTAGTGAATGAGGGGATAAGAAGTTATTTTTGTATCAGCTTATCTGGGCAAGTAACATTTTTTCCAGGTGCGGAATCCCATGGAGCTTTATTGTGCATATTAGATAAACATATGAAAAATGGACAGAATAATATCATCTGAGCATATGATTCCAGTAATGAGTACACAATACAAGCAGTACCAACCTTCCATCAAAGTAATTCTTTCTTCTGTGAACATGCTTGTGTTTAGTAGGTAATTTTGATGCAGTCATGCTTGTAAACATAGATGTGGAATACACTATGCTCAATTTACTTTTTTTAATCTGAGAAATATGACTCTTCATGTAGCTTGACCTCCAATTGAAATAATATATGTTTTTATTCATTCAAATAATGTCATTTCATAAACTTCTTGGCCAGTTTTTCTTTATTGTTCACTGAATTTCCATATGGAAACCCCCTTTTAGGAAACCAAAACTCAAACCAGTCCTGAAGGAAGAAATGTAGGTGAGTAATCCACCCTTGAGCTACATTGATTGTAACACTTCTGCTTGGAAAAAACTCATTTCCTCTTCTGATTGCCACTTTATCCAGCTATTTTGTGTCACATTCTTAGGACTGTTGTACGGTATGTACTGTTATATGCATTTGAATTGCTGTTAAATGTTACAAGTCTTCAAAAAAATGCTGTAGAAAACCTGGTCAAATTGTGTGTGTGTGTGTGTGTGTGTGTGTATGTGTGTGTGTGTGTACACATATTTGTATCAAAGTTCTTCCTTTGAAGAGAACTGAAGTGTGTATGCATGACCATATACATGTAACAACTGGAAGGATTTTCATCATTAATTACACCTCTAAATTCAGAGATGCCTGGAGGACAGGAATTAGATGAAATAGATGAAAAGAATAAAGGAAAACAGCAGAGAGAAAGAACCCTTTGTAATCCTCTCTCACTCATTTTTCTATGCATTATAGCTATAATTACTTCCCTGATGACAAAAGGAAGACATGCAGGAGAAAAAAAAATATGCACATAGTAGGAGAAGAGGGTCTTGAAGTACCTGTAAACTTAGTCATACTCAGCACCTCTGTGGAGCAGTCTGAGCAGTGCTATCAGTCTGCAGGAGCAGCGCTGCCCCCCTTGAACAAGGGGGACAGTCCTGGGAAATGGCTGTAGCTGCTGAGGACTGAGGCTCTGAGGCTGCTGAGGACAGCCTCCTGCCCTGTGCTGATTCACGGCCCTCTGGAGGAGCTGCAGAGGTCCAGAGCAGTGTCAGAATGTAAGCTACAAACAAACATCACAATCCAGTATTTGAATTTCTTCTGCCCCGTATTGCTCAGCAGCATGGATACACTGGGGTGGCTCAAGCCACAACCAACAGATCCCTTAGACAAGTATGGAAAGGATGGGAGGGAAGATCAAAACAGTTCTTGGATGAATGGGAAGAGTTACATTCTTATAGTGAACAAACTGCAGGGTCACATGTATGAACCAGCTATTCAGAGAGCACTTGAATAGTGGAAGGCATCAAAGAATGGAAGTAAATGTAACAACACCAGAAGCCAAATTCAAAAGGAGGCATAGAATGAGTGACAAGTGTTGTGGTGTAAACTTCCTAGAGAAAGTAATTGCTCCTGAGTGTAGGCCTGAGAATTTTAATAATGAAATGCACCACCCACCAAAAATAAAAATCACATCTAAAAAAATGTTACAAGCAGAAAAAAACACGAGATATGTTAATACCTTCCAAAGCCCTTTTTTCAGAGAAAGCTTAATCGTAACAATATTTTTGGTCAGTGGGCCTTTTGTTTTGTTTTGTTTTTGGGCACAGGGTATACCTGAAAAGGAAAGCACAGTTTGCAGAATGATAAATAAATTATTTTTTTAATGAGAGAATCAATGTTCACGCTAATTGTAAAAACTTTGCAGAACTTCATGAAGCCTTAAGCTTTTTTCTCTTTCTTTTTTTCTTTTCTTTTTTAGAAATAGTTTTAAATTCATTTAGTTCAAATTCAGCTTTTCACAGTTGTAACGCAAGTTAATATTGTTCCTCTGTCAATAATTTGTAAGCCCTGAAAAATAAAAACAGGGAAAACCCACCTTCTGGGTTTCCTGTATCTAACTCTGGTTTCCACCAGTTGCATTAGATTATTCTTTCTATTTCATTGTTAATAATGCTTACGTATACATTGCCCATATATCATTTTTAAGAACATTTTGGGGTTTAGGTATAAATTTGTCTTCAGTTAGTGGGAAATTACTGAATAAATTCTTGTCATTAGACTGTATTGTCATTATTCTTTTTATTCCTTCACCATAATGAAAATAACCCTATGACAAGCAGAAGTTTCCTTCTAGGTTATGGAATGTATTTTCAGTGGAGAATAACACTAACATGCTCATCAGTACAGTGTCTCTGTGCAACTGGAAGACGTTCATTTTTCTTCCCATCTTCTAAATTTCAGGAGAGTTAAATACAATGTCTTGGTCATTGTTGTTACAAAGTTGGACTTTTCTCCATCTTGTCCAGCTATTCACTACTTTTGGATTGAGTCTTTACTTTGCTGTGAGTGTTTGCTGCTGCTTTCATGTTTGCATAAATTTTTACTGGGGAGGAGCAGCCCTTTTTCTTCTTGTGAGTGGTTTCACATTGCAGCTGCTGTTTGCTGGTGGTCTCTGTTGCTACTTTTCCCTCATTTGCTTCTGGTTTTTGGAACTCTCCCAGCAAAGTGGGGGTAAAATTAAATTCTTACCCTTTCCGTTTGGGGGAGGGGGAACTGGTGGGGGGAATCTTTTTCTTTGTTTTTATTCTTTTAGTCACTGTTCAAATTGAGTACCTTACAGAAGAGTGAGAAGGATCATTAACGTGTGCATCACATAGCATTCCAACACATGGCTTTGGGGATTTTCTTTGCAATTCTTTTGCAAAAATTTATTAGCAATTAGATATAATCAGATGTATTCCAAAATTAAAAATAATTATTCAGAAACACGCTTTTATGAGCAGATACAATAAGGAAGTCAGACTCAAACCTACATTAATTTGAGCTTGGGTTTAGAGGTTTAGAGCTTGGGTTTAGAGGCAAAATTGAGGTTGGGTTGCAAGATTGTCTTTATACGTAGCAGTGGCAAACTCACATGCAATTTCTTCTTTCTTGGAACACAATCTGATGAAAACAGAATTTAGTTGTGTCCAAACTGGAGTTATAAAAGGCCCATTCTAATTTTGTATTTGACCCAGGATCAAAGCCACAGTGGTGGGTTAGAACATAGTGTTCACATTTGATCCTTTCTCTCTGATATTGGAAATATTTGGATGTAAAGTTCTGCATTTGGCTCGTATCTAACCAGAAATGATAGTGAACCTTGCCAGTGGTAAGGCAAGTCTCTCCTCAACCCACCTCAATTTAAACAGAATACATCCGGTAAATTAAAACATTAAGCAATAGGAAATATTTTTAAGGGAAAAATAATAGTCATGGAAACATCTTATGCTGGGTCTTCGGCTGTCAGAAAGCATCATTTTGCCATCTCTGTCAACATTTACAGAAGATGTAAATGTAGTTTTACCACCACCTGAATCTATGGTAAAAATTTTGTCATATCAAATTCTCAGACTCAAGGACCGTTGAAAATGGCAGCCTCTGACTGTGATGCTGATGCAGAAACTCACTTCTCAAAAGTGAAGTGGCAAAAGAATCTTTAAATCTTTTTGTATAGATAACAAATAAACATGAATATTTTTGCTTTTTTTAGCGAAGAGTTTGTAACTTGTACGTTCTAAACTGTTCACCTGCATAAGTTACTTTCAATGAAAGAGGTTTTTTTTCTTATCTATTAACATCATAACTGTCTTGATATTTTTTCAAGCTGTTAAGGGAAATCCAGTGTTGCAGGAGAATATTCTAGGACTGAGGTACTAAGTCCAGTTACTGGTTCTGCCTGAGATTTATTTACTTCATAGCCTATAGCAAAACGTTTAGTTTCTCTGTTGCTGAAAGTTTATATTTCATTCACTTTAAATTTTTTTTATGCACTTTAAAATTCCACTCAAAGATACATGTTTTCTAGGATAAGCAAATATTTTCAGTGAATACTTTTTGTGGTAGCTGGAGTCTGGAATGGAATTTCTTCTTAAACCCACAAGTTTCCTGCTGTTCAACCACTTTCTTTGACTGAGGCTTGGAATAAGGTTGAAATTTCTACATATTTAGGAATTTCGGTCTTGGTCTACCAGAAACTGAGGAAATACTGCATTCAGTGGGATACTTGGAGTCCTCCACAGGCTTCTACAAAGTTGGATGGTCCCCACTGTGTTTTCCCCTCAGCACTGCTTTTTTGAAACCAGCTCAGACCTCCCACTCTGGTCTCTCTTCACCTCTGTTGAACTTGCAGGTGGCAGAGTGTCTCCATTTCCTTTCATGAGAACTACAACTATTTTCCATGTGGGAACTATCTACCCACTTCCCATTGTTCTTTCATGTTCTGTGCTTCTGAATGCAGATGACTCACCCAATCCACCTTTCCATTTTCCAGCTTATCCTGACTTCACTGATTCTTGGATCAATATGCCTGGAGAGGCACAGTCTCCCTTCGAGCAGTAATTTAATTTCAGTTTATTGCTTATGGATATATAGTTTTTCTCTCTGGGTGCCACTTCTCGAAAAGACAACTTTACATTTCCTTCATTCACTATTTTGGTCCTTTCTTTTGGTCTCAGGTTGTTTCTATCTTGTACTGGCCTCAGAGTCTCATTATAGTACTGAGGGGATCTTGTCCTAGCTGTGTATGAAGAAAACAGATTTTCCCTCCACACACCATCAACACAAAAAAAACCAGCTTTTTCCTATCATTTCATATGCCACTCTTCATGAAAATTTAGGAGACTCTTGCTCATCCCCAGGGAGAATGACAGACCTTTTGAAAATATTAAAATCACAAAGCTAATTTAGTTCCAATTTAGGCATGTGAATTAATAAGTTAGTTCTCTGACAGATTCACTATAAAGTCTCATCTCAGTCTAAAACAGATGATCATCTTACCCAGTGATACATTCTCATCACCAATCACAAAGATACAGGAATATTGCATAGCAAAGATCATGATTTTCAAATTACTGTGCTTATTTCAGTATTGGTGGTGTGAGGGGAGGAAAGTTTATCAGCCTTATAAGAACAAGTAGTTTACCCCAACATTTATTCTTAGAAATAAATGAGTTTGTTGTTTTGTTGGGGATTTTTTCACTCCATAAAAATTGCCTTAGGAAAGAATTTTTACTTCAAGTGTTGAAGCTAGAATAAGAAGTATCATCTAAAAGCAGGCATTTCTGGTGGAAAGTTAGAAACAAACCTAGTAATAAGTAGTGATAGTTGATCTGTCTAGAAAATATTTGTTGTTGTATAACATACAAAGCTGAAGCTCCGTGAAATATGTACAGAAATGTGGAGGAATTAACTTGNGCTGTCAACAAAACTTCTAGACAAGAAAATAAATTTGGACAACACTTTATCTTCATAAAGGGTGCACTGGGTCACCAAAGCAATTTTTATTTCCAGGTGAAAGACCATACATGTGTGAAGGTACACAAAGTGCATAAATTTTAGATGAAAAAAAAAAAAAGAAACCAACCTGCAATTTTATGCTAATGTATCCTTAGAGACTTCCAATATAAAATAGGTCTTTATTTAAGGGTTAAATTTCAACAAAATTAATTTAACTTGTCATTACTACAACCATGCTGGCTTCCAAATATTAATTATTACTGAAATTTTTATAATCCTAATATTAAATTTTGCCATTGACTTGAGTTTTCAGGGGCTTGATCCTGAAATCTCTACCTCAAAATTGTGTTAGGATTATCTACTTAGATTAAGATAATTTTTGAAGTCTCTATTACAAGATTGTGCTGTTTTTATCTACCTGGATAAAGATAATTTTGTGCACATTGGTTAGAGAAATCATGTTTCACATTTTAATGTCTATGGGTTAGTTTTAAAATAAAGAAATATTTTAGAGCACAAATATATTGCTATCTGCTCCTGGTCCTGCTTTTCAATTTGTTAAAAAATGTGTTTGTTAACTTATCACTGTTTATCATCTTATGTAATATCCAGACAGTCAAATCTGTTGAGATGAGATCATCATCCCAGCCCTTCACAATAAGTCATTCATATAAATGCACCTGTATTGCAAGTAACAGGCTTGTGGAGAGGAAGGGGAAAGAAAAACACGAGTTTTGGCTAATCCCGGGTGGTCTCTTTACCCATGTTAGATTAAATATGTTTTTTTCACAACAGGTGGCTTTTTAATTGGTTTCTTATGACAACTCATTTATTCTAGAGGTTTTTGTTTGGCTTGTTTTAGTTTTTTAAGTTAATGACTGCGTGACAACATGCTGAGTACAGGTGGTAAAAGGCAAATGAAGTATATGAATATTGCTTCATGTGCATGAGGCTACTGGTGTAAAACAAATCCTGCTTGCCTTGATGGTGTGGGTCCTCCCTGTGGTCCATGGTTTGGAAAATGGGGAGTCCTTACCTGCCCAAAGTCTGGAAAAATCTTCAGAAAAGACCGGAGCAAAATGGGCAAATTCAGAACACTCTGAAGCTGATGCTCAGTGTGGGTTTCTCAAAGCATAATTTTTGTTTTCTGCAATCCATGTTTCCTTGATGTACACATTAACTACACCAAAGCTTTCATCTGGTTCACTAGATTTTCTTCACTGAGCAGGCCAAGGGGAATGCTAGTGATGAATTGTGAAATTCTTCCTCATCACTCCAATTGGATGCATGCATGTTATGTCTTTCCTATCATCATCCTGGCTTCTCTGCTGTTTATGCCCCAAATCACTCATCCTAACAAAGGAAACAGCAGGAAAAAGCCAAGAATTGCCTGGCAAGATTTGGTAGAAAAAAACTGTTCTCACTTTCAAGCATAAAAAGCTGAATCCTCACATCAGGACTTGCAATCACTGCTGGCAACAAACAAAATAACAGGGCAGAAGCAACAACAAAATAATTAAAATCAGGCAGCACAGACTATACTAAACTGCAGGACAAAAGCTGCACAGAGAGTGTCAGCTGTGGAAGAAGCAATTAACCTGGCTAATGGGTCTGATACTTATACACCTCCCTTTCTGTCACAAAAAGCATATGGTTGCAATTAGCTGGAGTAAAGGAAATACCATCTGAAGCCCCTGTTTTCCGATTGGGATGACCTCTGGCCCAGTATGAAGACAGTTGGAAGTATTTGCTTGGTGTTGGTTAGCTTCATATGTAGTGAGCAAGGGGTAATTTGAAGGTAGGCAAGGATTTGCCAAGTGTTTGAGCTACAAAACTACGCCTTGCCACATAACAAACAGAGAAAACATTTAAAGCAAGTTGGAGCTAAAGTAAACTTCCTGCTACTGCCAGCTCCAGAGTTTTTAGCCAAAAATCCCCAACCAACGAAACAGACAAAATTCACAGAAGGTTACTACTTTATTCTCATCTGGAAATACTAGTGGCACAATAGGTTCTCAGTGGTGCGAGTGTAAAATGTTGGGAAGGCCAAAGTTTTCCATGTGTTAGACACACTCAGAGCCTTGTCACAGAATATACCTTAAAAGGCAGAAACATTACTACTTTTATTCAGGTCAAATGGGCTGTCATCTGCTCTGTCTTGCTTCCTGCTTCTTCCTCTGCTCTGTCTCAGATAGTTCTGTAGGATGCACATAGAACTTCTCTTCTTCAATTTTCAAGTGGTTGTCATCTATCCAGTACATCATTTTCCTGAGTCATCTTTTTATGAGAAAAAAAATATTTCTCATGTAGAAAAATGCATTTTCTTGAAATAATTGCAATATCTTTTAGCATCTTTAAAATTATCGCATGCAATAAAAGTGATATGTTTGTCTTTCAAATTCTAGATATCTGTTTAAAGGTTTCTAAAAAGCT
>VZTT01020275.1:0-10630 GCA_013400855.1 Buphagus erythrorhynchus
CCATGCCTGACAGGTTTCAGCCTGCTCATACCTGCTGCTCTGCTTTGCTGCAGTCCCCTCTGGAGCCTTACCCAGTCATTCCCACCACCACAACTCACTGAAACAGCAGCCCTTAGGAGACTTCTCAAGGCCCAGTTCAGGATTGAGTCTTACAGCAATAATGTTCTATGGCATGTAAGGTAGTTTTTGCAGGAAGCACTGCAACTGTTGAGCAAGGGAGGCACTTGCTGGTGTGAGTTCAGGATGTTTCCTGAGGATGCAGAAAGCCTGGAGTGTTCTTTCTGGCTCACTTCCCTCCTTTTTCCTTTTCCTCTCCCACAATCTCTCTTCTGGCAGCCAATGTGACAAGAGCAGTATGTACTCAGAGCCACCACAGGGGAAGCCAAGGCTAAGCCAAGCTGGAGGTTGGACAGAGGCTGCTCTCCCAGGATGCCAGCTGGTTGGGCAGCCAGAGAAAGCACCAGAGGAAGCAGCCCTCTTCCCTGGGATGGAGATGAGAGATAGTCACTGCATAGGCATGATAGGCTGTGGTAAGAGCAGGGGTAAGAAACCACCTGGTGGGGGTCCTGCAGCTGGCTTTGCTAGAGAGATGGGGTACAAATGCATCTCTGTGATAGGAAGCACAGAGGGGGAAGGCAGGACAGATACTCAAGGGGGAGGCAGAGCTAGAGGGTTACATATGCCCATTTCGGTGTGGGGGTCAACTAGGTCCTATGTCTGCCCATAGCTATGGCATTGGCACCATTGGCACAACCAGTGCGTTTTGTAACTGCAGCCAAAACATTGTACTAATACAGCTTATAACTAGCAGCAGTAGCTTCTGTAGATGGTAAAAAGTGAAACATGCTTTTAACCAAGTGCCAGCAAAGAAAAAAACAATTGTTTCAGTTGCAGACATCCAAGTGTAAAGAAACAAACAGAAAATCATGTCAACTACATTTTTACTCTTGCCAAGAAATTATCAGTGCAAATGTGAGACTGCACTGAGCCTTTAAGTTACCAGTTAAACATCAAGTAATGCACTCAAATATTTTGGTAAAATGCACAACTTTGACACTTCAGTGTTTGACCACCATGAAACGTTGAATTACACCAAATTTGGCAATGAGGACCAGCATTCACAAATCCTCTCACTGCTCCTTCATGAAGAGGAAGTCTGTAAAACAGTTAACCAGGCAGTGACCCTTCCTGTTGGCCTGCTTCAGAGAAACCATGCATGTGCTCCATACAACAGATGACAGAGGGTAAGTTCATTTACTTAGGGGGAAACACTGGTGAACATTGCCAAGAACAGAGTTATCAATACATTCTGGGGAACTCTCTCCTGTTTGTTCATGTCTACTTATATGACATGGCTTTTATGTCTGAACAGCAGTACATGTTACAGCATTTATGGTGAAGCTTCTCCTTTTTCCACTTTTCAAACTACTTCTACCAGATTTCCTGTGGGAAATCAGCAGGGAAAGATGCAGTTAACACATACAGTCTTCAGCAGCAAACACAACAGGCTTCTCCCATTCCATATGGCATTTCCCACCATGCACTGCCTATCCCTCTGCATGCATTACTGGAATAACTGCTACTGTTAATGGTATTAAGACAAGTTTGCCATAAGACAGTCAGTTGCAAAGGTCATTTAAAAATCATAACTACTATCTCTTTCACCAAGTAAGGTTCATTGCTGCCTCTCAAGAGACCAAATAAAAGATGACCCGCATTTCAAATGTAAGAAAAAAATTTATACAAAGACCAGGATGGCACAAGAAATGCAACTTTTCCCAAAGTTTTCTAAACACATTTTAACATAGTCTAAGCCAAGCACCAGAATATGTGCTTCAGGTCCCATTGATCTGAAAGAGCCTTTAAGAAAAAGTACTTAAGTGAATTGATGAACTGGAGCCAAAATTTTAAGAACATTTGTCTTATCACTTTGTATAAAAAATTACAGTGCAAGAACACATAAGCAATGATTAATTATAGTATGACTTACAGATAGGAAAAATGCAGACATATATCTTGTTTGGATTTTCAGGTCCAGAAAAAAAGCAAAGAAAACAGACTATTTATTTTGACCAGAAGATTTACATGAACTAGATAGATGTAAGACTCAAAATGGTTATCTTTTTTTGCTACAAAGTAGGATGCAATTCCCAGATGTTTGGCAAAAGACATGGCTACTCTGCCACTTCCAACTGCAAAGCTTTGGACAAACTGTGCTGTTTCCAGTCAATACAGATAGAGTGCTATGCTGTACTCCTGTCATTTACACTGCTCAGTTTTATCTGGGTGGCTAAACATGAACATTTAGTAAGCCTCCACAGAACCACTACGGTCAGCAAAAATCTCTTGGATTACTTTATTTGTGAAAAATCAGAGCAACAAGTAGGTTGTTTAATCAACTGCTTTCTACTAAGTGCTTTGCATGTTGGCATTAAGTTTATTCACCTACTAATCTTATCAAAGCACAATGTCAAGAGAAAAATGACTGTAGGGGAAAAAGCTCCTTTCTGTCACTGAGAGATAGTAGATGCATATGTGTGAGTGATGGAGGGGAAACAGCTTACAGCTCTCTCCAAAGCATTCACAGGAATGATCACGAGTGGTGTGCTGATGAGATGACGTGCCTGTAAATAGTTTAAACAGTAGGAGATAGATGATTTACTTGGCATGAGCCTCCCTCATGATCTTACTTCACCTTACTGACTGAACAGAGACACCTTCTTGCTTTTCTGACCAACTCTGTAATCTCTTTTCAAAGCAATGAAAGGTCTAAACCAAATTGTTATGTAGTGTTATGCATCAGTCAAAATCTTCTGTCAAGCCCCACCAAGCTCTGTACCACTGCATCAGTTATATACCCTGGAGCCCACCACAGCAGCCATCAGCCCTAGGCACAGGTACCAGAAGCAGTTTCCAAAACACCTCTTCCCATGAGCTCCTCTACTAATAAACGTTACCAATAAAGCCTTTTCACAGAAGTTTAGGGAGATAGGTTGTCGGCAGCTTTCTAACATAGTCTTGAGCTTTGTGACAGAAGGATTATAGTCATGACAAATCCGACCCAGGGCTTTAAATTCCCTCAAGCTGGTATGCACATATCCTCCTTTTCAATTGATCTAAATAAAACCAGTAACACTTACTCCTAGGCTTCCCTTCCTAACCTCCTCATTCTCTCAAAGTCATCCATTTGCAAGATGGGTGAGCGCTATGGGGCCTACTGCTGCCAAGGGACCACTTGCTCCTGGCCTGCTACACAATGGGAAAACTCAATCCAATTGCAAGTGGAGTAGAAAAAAAGTGAATACCTCAAAGAAACAAAAAAGAAGAAAGTACCTGGTCTTAGTAAGAATCATCTTGAAACATTTGATAAAAGTATTGTTCTCTTCCAAGTGTATTAAGTTTGTTCAGGAAACATCAAAAATTAATCTATTTAAAAATGCATTCATGCCTGGATCATTGTGGATTTATCTCCTCCCTCTCTCATCCCTTCCACATACATATGGGAAGGACTTGCAGTACTACTGAACACCACCACCTCAGGAAAAAAAGTTTAAAAAAAAAAATCTGTGCAATATGGAAGAGGACGAAGCAGATACTTCCATGTAATAAATCAAGCAAATTTCTCAGGAAGCAATAAGCAGGGTAAGTCTGTATTACATTGAGCCACCATCCAGATAAATTTGGAAGTTAAAGAAAGAAGAGTTTACTGTGAAATCAAATAAAGACATTGGGATTAACACAGCTGGAATCCTTCATGCAAAGTAACAGGCCACTTTTACTGTGTACCTCCTGTAGTGCATCAGTGTTATGAGAATCAATGTCCATTTTAACATATACTGCTATTACCAATGAACTGTATGTAATGGACTGAATTATTCATTAACAATTACCTTGGGAAAAGGCATACAAATATTAAGAGCAAGGCTCATTAGGAAGAAATTCTTCACAAAAGGGGTGATTAGATACTGGAATGGGCTGTCCAGGGAGGTGGAGGAGTCACCACCCCTGGAGGTGATTGGATGTGGCACTTAGTGCCATGGTCTAGTTGACACGGTGGTGTTCAGTCACAGCGCGGACTCAATGATCTCAGAGGTCTTTTCCAAACTAATTGATTCTGTGATTCCATGGCCAGCTCTCCTCCCTCCCAAAATGCAAGCTCAGCGGGACAGGGCACTGAACTCTGAATCTTGTCATTTCTCCAGTGGCTTTCCCAAAGATACTGCACCTTGCGATGCCGCACACACACCCCTGTGAGTACAAAGGACAAACACTCCCCATACACAGAGACCTTCATGCCACCTGTATTACAGTGGCATTCAGTGAGCAGTAAGTCCTCATATAAAAGCAAACTGAGTGGCACATACTTATTTAGGGCTTGCAAGTGATCAAGCTATTGGTCAGAACACCAGTAAGGCAACCTCTGCAAGTCCCTGGCATTAAGAGCTGACATGGTACCAGCAAGAACTGCTACCAGAGCAGTCACAGCAATGAATAAGAAGTTACTGCAGAAAATGCATGACCAATACAGGAGAGATTGTGGAAAACTTCATTGCTCTGCCACCACTGTGTAACACCAGTCTAGCAAGACTCACGAAGAACTGCTGGACTGCAAAACTACAGATAACAACAAAAAAATTGCCCTGATGCCACAAACACATGCACAAACTCAGGATAAACAGACCATTCATATCTTTACATTGCCTGAAAGCACTGACATATCCCTTCACTTACAGGATTAACCATCTTCTGCCTTTCTCTAGGACTGTGGTTGTAAAGCACATGGCCAGGCTCCTGGTACAGTGTGATAAAGTCGCTGGTGGATACAGACTTCTCTGGCAAGAGGGGAAAAGAAGGACCAAGAGAAGCCACCTGACTGCAAAAAGTTCTAGTGTAACACACACCGAAGGCAGCGTGTTTTTGCCACTGCCTACCATGACATAAGTTTGCCAGTGCACTACAGTCAGGTTTTTAAGAGTGATGATACATAACAGCTACTGAATTCAAGCTGCTTGCAACTTCAACACCTGAGTATTAACTCAAACAGCATTCCCTAGAGGCTTCCCATGCTTCTGAACCCACTTACAGATATGTGCATCACTGTCTGTAAAATATTGATCCATTTCTCCAATACCCTTTCCCTGCTGAAAGAAGAATTTATCCAAAAGATTCTCCAAGTACCTCTTTCAGAGAAGTAGTTCTTTTGAAAGTTTCAAAAGTCATTGAGAATAATTTGATGAAGAACAAAAACAAGTGTTAATATGCCCAAGTTTATACTCATCTGATTGTCAAGTAAAAATTATACATTCCTGTGTATAATTAACCAGGCTAACTAATCTTGCTTGACAAACACGGATATAAACATCAGCTTTGACATTGAGCCAAAGCAACCACAGTAGGATCTGTGCCAATGCTGAATTCTTCAGTCTTGTATCATAAAACGACTTGTCTGTTGTATTTACAGTTCCAGTGCCTCTGGACTCTGCCGGCACCTGGCCAGAAGAACAGATTTGAACTTATACATTATGCCAGAACATGTGCATTTGATTAGAAGAAAGAAATTATGCATATTTGTTCTGGATGGTGGTATTCATCAGACCTCCCATTGAAAACTAATTGTAAGATATGTTTTGCTACCCATGTATCAAAAATACTTTGTAGCATACAATAAATCAGTCTATCTCAAGAGGCAGTATCTTCAGCCTACTATAGCTATAGTTTTCTTTTACCCCACTCTTCAAATCAGTACCTCAAGTCAGAAAATTCAGCATTTCACTGTGTTTTAATTGCAAAGGATAGAATTTTAATGTTACAGAACAGCACTTTTCTTTCTTCATATATAAATGCAAAGATACCTTACCTCATTACCTGAGTTATGAAGGATTTTGTAAAAACTATTCCTGTGACATCTCATCCATTTCTTCAATCCTCAGGAACAGAAACCTTGGTAACACCCTGCTAGGCAGACCATATTTCAAAACCTACCTAGGAACACCCCATCATGTGGTAGGCAGAAGAACCCACTCTGGTTTCCAGCAAGCTGACTCACTAGCTATGAGTTGTCACCACAAAAGACCTACTTCTCCTGTGACTATTAGAGAGGGTCCACCAGGATGGGATGAGCAGGGTGGTGTTATGGCAACAAGCATAGGAAGCAAGTTTTTCAGAAAGTTCACATCCCATAGGGATTTCTAAATTAAGTAATCTCACATTGAACATACCTTTTTTTTTTAAACTTCAGGCCATACACTTGACATTGAATGTGAACAGTTCTGTTCTGAGCTGAAAACATCAGTCACAGGCTTCCTTCAACACAGAGCAGCTCTTAAGATTATGAATTCTTGCTTTATTTTCTAACCAGCAGGACTCACTGGTGTCCAGCAGGTGCAAGATGGGCTCAAGGTCCCCAGTGGCAGGCCTGACATGGATTTCAGCCCTTGGTGGTACCCAAGAGGATACCTGTGACTCAGAGCAGAGTCCACTCAGAGTGCAGCCACACCAGTTCAAAGTACCTTCCACCCCTTGCCACGAGCACCAACGCAGCCACTGGCAGCACGTCAAGCGCTGACTCAGCTGAGGTAGCTCAGGGCAGCAGGCACTGATGGCATTGCTCTGGACCCTGCCCAGTCACAGGGAAAGCTGCCCTTCTCCAGAAAAGGGGAATACCACAGCCTCTTAGCAGCAGATGAGTTACCCAGACTCCCCACTGCAAACACAACTTTAGCATTTCCACACACCAGCCAGACAGCCTGGTTTCTGCTATACTCTGTCCCCTGCCTCCTCACATCAGGGAGTTCCAAGATCTCCCAGGCTCTGCAAAGTCTTAAAAAAAAATACATTCCAAAGACACTCCACCTACTACCAAAACATTTCTCAAATCTTGCAGGAGAAATCTACAGTACAGTGTTCTTCTACAGGGCACTCCTTCAAGCCCCTGAAAATGCCAGTTAACCCCAAGAAGGAACTTTGGGACCTGGGGAGTCAGAAGCTGCAGCACATCACTCTTTCACCTGCAGTCCCTGGAGCATGACCTGATCCAGAGGGCACTCCGGGTGACTGGCCCCACAGACCAAGCTGCAGCTTTGCTTCTGACCTCAAACACCCACCAGCTTTTCTCCCCCAAGTAAAGCTCCAGCAGAGTAGTCACAGGTCTTCAAAAACAGAGTAACTTCTGTCCTCAGACCAGAACACCCTTCTGCACAAGGACATCAATCTTCTCACTCTGAGAAGAAGACTGAACTTGGGTCAATTATGCCTCAGTGATGTCCTTAGCCATTTACCTACTAGAAGAGGAGAACCATTGTATTATCTTACTAGAAAATGGAGACTAGTTGATGAGAATGCAAAAGCCAACAAGCAGTGCATTAGGTCTGTCAACCTTTAACCATATTTCAATCATTTAACCAGCTAGTATTTTAAAATATGACTTACACCAAAGATAGATCTGTATCACCAGTCTGCAAAGATGAACAGTTACATTTCATGATCAACCCTCAAATGTCAAGCAGCAGCTCCTATGAATATCCAGCACCCTTGAAAATTTTACTTCTGTTCATTCTCTTTGATGCAATCTTAACTTTCTTGAAATGCTCTTGAAATTAATTTGGAAACAGCACAATCCTAACTGACTTGTTTCTCTCATTTGGCTGAAAGGAAAATTTCCTTTATTGGACTAAAGTTGTTCACGTCTTATTATGTTTGCGTAGCTACAAAAATATGAAGCACTTCACACTAAACTGACATAATCTGACAAATTCATTTACTAGGCAAATCTCTGCCCTTCTTCCAAGACTTAGGCTGAAGACTAAAGTGATACTACTTATTTAAAAGTATAAACCTTTAAATAATGATGGGTTGATATGACATAAGTACATTTTCATTACAAACTGAGTTACCACGTACCTAAAGGCTTACATTTTAAACAAACTGTTCTGAACTCTTAGTTCTAATACCTATATCCCAAAACAATAAATTACAACAGCACATGTCCTGTAAAGAAGTTCTAGTCCAGTTGCCCATGAACACCCCATATCCCTGCAAATCTTAAGCTGTGAAAGTTTTGTGGGCATTCATTTACATGTATAATCCGTCAGATAAAATAAAAATACACTGGATTTGAATTTGGGATTTGTGTGTATGCATTCATAAGACTTCAGATGATAAGCACAATGGGAAGGTTTAATGGTGCAAGAGAAATGTCTCAAACCGACGTGGGAACCTGCATGCACTTTAGAAGTCAGTTGTTAGTCACAGGAATAATCTTCCTGCTGAAGGCGTCCCACATCTCAGTTACAGACAGCAGCTGCTATGCCAGGGCCTCACATACCCATGGTACTTATTATTATAACAAGGGGATTGGTTACTATTAACATCTGATGAACATTTCTCTGCATTTGGTTTTACAAACAATATTGAGATATTGAGTCCCTTTAAATCCTGAATTGTTGCCTAGCACTTCCATACGCTGTTTAGAGTCTGACAACTTTTAAAGCACCAGACTCTGAAGTCTTTATAGAAAAGAGCTTGCTGCCTATTTATAAAACAAGTTCTGTTTCTTATTACTATTTGTACAATAATTCCTTCAAAAACACCAAAATTCTCTTTTAAAATCATCTTTACAACCCAAAGTCACTGCCCAAAAGACTCTTCTTCCCAGCTAGCACCAACAGCCTCCATTCATCCAGCTGATTAGTTTTCCAAATACCTTGTAAAAAGGCTGGACAGCCTCCTTACACTCCAGTCTAACTTTTAAGTAACCCTCCTCAACATCCACCCCTATACACACCCCCTCTTAGGCAGAAATGCACTTTCAGTAGTAAACAGAAGTCACCCAGAGAAAGGATGAGGATGACCTTAATGGTGTGCCAAAGCAGGATGGTTATTTATACCTCCTAATACCAGGCTCTCAACAGGAATAAGTGAAATCCAATCTAAGCACATTTTAAAACATATCTACCCAAGCTTTAACTGAATTGATGATGAGTTCAGTGGAGCTAAGCATAAGGAACAATGTTTCAACCTTTTATTATTCCCACTACTGTGTGTATTTGTGTGGGGGTGCGTGCACAGGTTTCAGTGTGTTCCCAAGCAACTGGTAATCACTGAACTTTTCACTGGTAAACATCACTGAACATCATCTTCATTTTTCAGGGGGGAATCTCAGTACCACTCACACATGCCTTTAGTCCAGCACAAGTTAGGATAGGGAGAAATGCCAAACTTCCCCCTGTTGTCATTTCTCTTCTTAAGTTTCATTGGTTTTCTTTCTGGTACATCTCTAAAAGCAGTGGACCTTTTGAAAATGTACTATGTCAAGTCAGAAATAAAAGAAATAAGGATGTTTTCAGCATTCAGGACAACAAAGTAAACTTAGTTCCAAGCTAGTTCGCTTTGCTATAGCAAAACAGACAAGGAAAGAAAAGACAAGTTATCCCCAAATTAATGGCATTGCAAGTACAAATATTCATTGGGAAGAAACTAGTAATACAAGTGTTTTCTCCACTTCTGAGAAAGCCTAGAAAAAAAACTTTTCTCTTTAAAACAAAAGTTTGCTGTGCTCAAACGAAAAATCTCATATTTGTGCATACTCAATGCAGTAACGATAACGTCTTCAGCTGTAGAACGGCAAGAGCTGGAACTCGAAACTATTTAGGAAAATACTACTACATGGGCGAAAACATCCAAATAATCGGATCAGAGTACGTTCGCAGCGAGGGGGTGGAGAGCTTGCTCCCCCCGAAACGTAGCCAAGGTTAGACGTTTTCCGTGGGGTACGCCCCGCACTGGTCCACCCTGCCCGCACCTGGACGAGCACAAGCAGAAGCGGGGTGCAGCCGGCTCCAGCCCCACCGCGAGAAGCGAGGAGCCGCCTGCAGCCCCGGGACGGCTGCGAAGTGATGGCCGGTGTCACAACAGGGGAAAAGGCAAGGGACTGGACGGGGTCCGGCAGCCAAAGAGCCCGGCGAAAACGCAGCAAGGGGAGCCGCGAGGAGCCGCCCCTGAGCGCTGCTGGCACCGGCGGGGCGAGGGACCCGCAGCGGGCGGCCCCGCTTTCAGCGGGACCCCGGCACCCGGCCAGGGCTGGAGTCCCTCAGGCAGCGCACAGCCCCCGGGGCGGTGCTGCGGGACAGCCCCGCGGGGCTGCCCGGGCCACGGGCACCCTCCGACAGCGCGGACACGCCACGGGGCAGTGCCCGTGCAAAGTTTTCGGCAGGTCCCGGCGGCAGCTGCGAGGCGGGTCGGGCCGGCTGGGAGCCGGTGCCGGCGGGCGGACAGGAGGTCGGGGCCCCGCGGACCCTTACCTTGGATCGCTCTTTCACGTAGTACTTGCCGAGCCGGCTCCCGCAGTACATCACCAGCCGGTCTATCAGCGTGAGGAGAAAGTTGATGGCCTCGCAGCCCTCCTCCGTGCCTCCGATCCACTTGATCTGGTCGCCGCGGAGATGCCGCTTAGCGACACCGCGGCTGGGGCCGGCCAGCTGCCCGTCGGCCAGTTCCCCGTCGCGGTGCATCCGCTTCACCCGCTCCAGCACGCAGTCACCCACCACCTCCCCCAAGAAGTTGTCAAGGTAGCAGAAGCCGATGTCGTGCAAGCAGGGCACGACGTACTCCAGGGCGATTCTCTCCAGGTCCA
>VZTT01020275.1:18385-35665 GCA_013400855.1 Buphagus erythrorhynchus
AATTTTTTTTAATGTGCCTGAGTGAGAAGTTAAAATGTTTCTAGACTACTTAAGATAATTAAAGCAGTGTGTTTCTGCCCTTTTATTCCTATCCTACAAGTGTAGGTCCTTGATACTAAAATATAGACTTTCTTGCACCAGAAAGATAATAAATCCCATAAAATATAAGACATAATCATATTATTAAAAGTAGAATTCACATTTTTACATAAAGATCACAATAAAATATTTTAGATTTGGGTTTCTTTCATACAAAATTAATATAAATGTAAGCTTTTTCTATATTGTAAGTTTAATTATTAGGAACAGATGTTCAAGCACTTGGACATCTTACCCTATATATAATTACTAGAGCTGTCCTCCTAATCATAGCATGCAAAATTGATCACTTACCATACCTAATTAAAGCAATTTTTCCTCCTAATGCAGAACCATGAAAATACTGTTCCCTAAATTCTCTTCTGAATAGCTTGCTAATAAAACTTACACAAAAGATTTGTTTTCCTCTCTTAAATTAATTTTTCTAATAAAACTCATCTATTTTGTAGGACATTTGCCAGATGTTACTCTGAGCAGTTGTGCCTAAGTTTTACTTTGGCTGCATAAAATGTAAAATACATGTTCATATAAAGTTATAAAATTGATAATTTATTTATATATAAATAGTTGCAGTGCCAGCCTTATAACAAAATTGCAGTTAGTTGGTCCTGTACACAGTTCTAAATGCCCTCATGACAGGAATAGAGTTTGATCTATTTAAAATACGACTTTCTTCTTTTTGTAAATAAAATTGAACCGAAATCTTGACATTCATGCATTTCGGAGGATCTTGTGGGTGGCTACTGCTTGTTCACACTTTTGATTTTCTGGTAAGTAATTTTATTTTTTATTGCAATTTTTTTCTGGCTCAAACACTCATAGCAAGCTACCCAGCCACATAATAGCAATAAAAATCAATGCTATTAGGTGATTTTCATAAGTTAAGAGTTAACAGCAGAAGTCACAGTAGTTATCACACTTGCACTGCTTTCAGCTGATGTTAGCCACATGCTATGCTATTCCTCTTAAACCTGAAAGTCCTTGTCCTGGTGTTCAGAACAGTGTGCACAAGTTTTTCCATCTCTGACATGAGGCTCCAACTTTCTTTGCTGGCCAAGTGACATCACTTTTCACAAATTACTTGCAACTTGGCAAAAAAACAATACTTGTAATTAAAACCTGTCTTTTCAAACATGCTTTGCTGTTTCCAACTAGCCAGTAGTGTCTTTCCCCAGCAAAACTTTTTAAAGACAATGCAGAAAAGAAAATTCAAGCCTTCATGTAGTGCATTAAAAAAAAAAAGAAGACTCTTAAAGGGAATTACAAGTATCGTGGAAAAATACTGTCCATATCTTTTTTCATAAGTGTTGAAATTATTTTTGTGTCCTATGGGAAGACTTAAATGGAATTTGTGTTACAGGCACAAGATGGTTACTTAAGTGATAGATCATGGGGTTTAATGGAGAAAGGCCTTGTATAATTACTTTCTTGCCTAATTAAAGCAAAAGTAGTGAAAAATATCATAACCAAAAGAGTTGACCATTTATTTCATTCATATATATTTAAAGCACTGATTTTGTAGACAAGCCAATGTTCCTACAACTCAAAGCAAGGATCCAGTTACTCCTAATTAATTGTCAGAATGGATTAATTGACTTTAATTCATGTTTTTCATAATTCTTCCACAGAGGTTGATGTTAATGTTTTTTTCACTTTCTGTTTGACTATGAAATGTTAGCATGTCAGGATGCTAGTATGTTCAAACAGAATCCTTGCATATTGCAACCATAATCTCTCCTTCGAAGAGGGACATTTTTGTCACCAAATTTTTTTTCATGGGAGATCTTTTGAGCTGTCTTTCCTGAACAGACATTGCAGTAATTAGACTCAGTTCAAAATGTCATTCTTACTTAATAAACAGATCAATCAATGCAGTTTCTTCATTGCCTTTCTGGGGATTTCCAAGTCAGAGGGTAAGTAGCTATTTACTGCCAAAAACTTAATGGGAGTTCAAAAGCAACCTCAAGGAAGTCAAGCACCTTTGGGGATGTAGGTGCTCAAACCAGAGAGGAGCAGCTACTATCTTCAGTGGAGATTTCCCTAGATTAAGGTAATTTGAGCAGATACAGGTAGCTGCCCAATCCAGAGACTGGAGCAGCCAGGCACATCTTCAAGGCTTCATGTCTCTGCCAAATGAGCCTCTACATGATTCTTTCTTTAGCAATTTTCTGAGAAAAATATCTATTTTTTCTGGATGTATGGAAGAAATATAGATAGAGACTACCCATGACTAAACTTGTTTTCCCTTTGTGTGGTTGTGAATGCAAACTTTGTTTGGGCTCTTATCTGCACTGCTGTGCTCTGAATAATCAGATAGTGTGATCTGAAGAAAAAAAAATCCCATCTTCAAAATTGTTCCTTTTCTCCTTTCCCTAACGAGAAAAGAGGTGTTTATGTTTTGCAAAGGAAGATTTTTGGCAAATGACTGCACCCTTACTTAACTAGGAATTGCTGATGATGCCCTCTGGCTTGGGGGTGAGGAATCACCTGAAGAGATCTGTGCCACATTGCAATGTAACTTTAGAGGCTGAATACACTCTTTGCTTAGGCTTGATCTAGGCGTGAGTCTATCCTGTGATTCCAGGAGAGTGTTCTTAAAGTCATGTTCTATCCCAGGAGTTACTCTGCCTTCAGAAGTAAGAGCTAACTGCCTGATGAAAAGTCCACAGAAATCTTGCATGCGACCTCAGTCAAGTCTTGGGGGAAAAAAGAGATTTCTTCTAGCAGATTTATTGCTTTTATAGAGGCCAGATTATCAATAGGTTATAGTGTATTGATCTTAGAGTGGATTGATTCATGTTCATCTTTTTTCTTGACAATTTTGTTATAAACTTCTGTCTTTTCCATGAGATACAGAAAAGATAAATCAACATTTTAAAGATAGTCTTTAAAGTAAGCTACTGTTTCATCAACAAGCTGTCTGAATATATGTGTATCATTAAATATGTGACCAGGAGTAGATGCAGCATCAATGATAAGGATAGGTGGATTTTATAGAGAAAACTGGATCATCCTGTTAATCTGTCTAGTATCAGCATTACATTTTAATGCAAATTAACTATGTACTAAGAAGCAAAGAACATAGATAAGATCTGGGTCTCAGTGTGCATGTATATTTAGATGTATAATAGCTAAACTGTGTATTATTTTATGCTCTGAGATCCACAGTAATTTTCAAAAGGTCTTAAAGGTCAGGGAAAATAAGCTTGCTTTTCAGGGTCATGTCTGAGAAAGTAATGCAATCACAACAGAATTGTTCATCTGAGCATGGAAATTATGCCATGGAATTTACTTTGCTGTAGTAGAAATGTACATGCATCCCACCCACATCTATCTGTCACTGACACATCCTGCTGACACTTTGGCACACTCTTTTCTAGTAGTGCAAACCCCTCCCAGTGGGCCACACCAGAGCAGTGGAAATAGTGACTTACACTGATAAAACCATCTCAGGGCAGGTCACATCCCACAGTGTCTGTGGTCAAGTGTCTGGTAAATGTTTTGAATGGTGCTATCCATAATTCAAAGACAAAGATATATTAAAAGACTTTTTACATTATGAGATGCTACATTCCCACTTCTATTCCCTGTCAATGAACATGAACTACGTGGTCAATAAGGTGCAGAGAGGAAGTCATGGATTGTCTTGGACAGAACGGCAAAGTACAATAAATTGAAAGCCCAGCATTGGTCTGTGTCCAACCCTAACACAGAGACAGAGCCCAGAATCTCACTCAGATGCCTGAACTTTTATTACTCCACAAGAAACAAACTCAGCTAAATATTTGGTACTCATGGTCTCTGTCAAATTCCTGAATAATAACCTTGAATCCAAAGTAATGTTAACTGCACTGAAATTTTGAGTAAGCATCTCTGCCCCTACCTTCCCAGCTGATGAAAACATGTATGAATGAAAATGTGGGAATCCTATCTTTCTTCCAGCTCATTTGCATGCTTCCAAATTATCTTCTGTTTCCTCTCTGGCAAGATTTTTTTTTCTGATTCTCCACTATCCAAAACAAACAAACAAACAACCTCCAAAACCCCAAAGATTTTCCTGAAAATATATAATAAGTTTCCTCAAACTAACTAAAATCCTCTTTTATAACAGTTCAGTAATTTCCAACAAGTGGTCTCCTCTACCTCATATAACACCCAAAGGCAGCTAATTACTGCCAAAAACTGAATGCAAGAGCAAAAAGTAGTGCTTGAGGAGGCAGCATTTTCACCTCAGCGATATAGTATACAATAATTTGTTGATCTTTTTAAAGCATGTGATTCAATCCATTAATGAAAAATATTTAAATCATATGAAATGTATTATATAATATTTTTACAACAAAACTAATTTTCTGTAATGCCATCATATAGAAAAGTGGAGGAATAAATTATATGATAGATGCATGCAAACCACAATTATTGATTATATTACATGTGGTGTGCAATGTGATGCACACATATAAGCAAATAAGGGCAAAGAAATCTAAGATCACTTACAGAAATTCAATTACATTATTTCCCAGATAACATACGAGGGTTTTAAGTAGAACAGGAATTTTTTTCTGCTACAAACTCAGTCACAGGTAAGTAAACTTGTCTTGTGTGTGCATCACCTACTCTCTTTTTTGTCCACAGACTTGAGTAGTGGATTGTGCCATGCACGTTTCAGGTCACGCTGTCTGCCTTAACACATGATAGAAGTACTGCAAAGACAGTATTTATTCAGGGCATGGCAAGTAGTGGCATCATCTACAGGATAATGTTACAGTGCTCTACAGAGCTTCTCCACCACTGAGGGTCTGCTCTGATGCCCCAATGCAGACCACTACCGGAGAGGGAGAGGGGAGGGATCTACAGAAGCCTCTTGGCAGAAGCCTCTAACAGCTCACTGGAGGCAGTGAGTAGTTTATAGCAATGGAAACCTGTTAGCACTCATGTATTTAAAGGCAGTATTTCACAAGATGCTTAACATTTTACCAGCACTGCACACAGGAGGAAACTGAACGTGGCAAAGAAAGAAAACGTTCCTCACATTATTCCACCAGCTCTTCAGAAGGCTGTAAAATATATTTACTTAATATTTTCCCAGCTTGTGTCTTGCCACTTAGGGATTTCTCTTGAAAGATATTCCCTCAAGGATTCTGTCTGGAATAGTTTAACATCCGTCATTAAATACTTCTGCTTACCCTTCCCTGTCCCTTTAGATCTGTATTCCCAGGAGTTTTATGCTGATCTTGCACAGTAAAGAAAAAATCCTCAACACCAAGGCCTTAAATGGAGTGTTTCCTTCAAGGCTCTAATAAAGGTTTAAATATATGTTTTTAAGTAGGGGAAATAAAACAACCAGGAACAATTATCTGTTCTTTGTTTTTCCAGTTCACTTATGACCTCAAGAAGAAAATTTCTACAATCTCTTACTACCCCTCTGAAAACTTTCTGGTCAAGGTTGGAATCATAAGAGAGGGGAGAAAAAGAGTGGTGAGCATATATTTTGTAATCTTATGTCCAGAGGCCAACAAAACACCAACAGAAAGGTAAATCCTACAGTATCTAGAGCTTCACAAGGAGCGGTAACTGGATTTCTTCTCCAATCTAGTATGGCCATCCAACTGGAATGGCAAAAAAATACTGAAAGATATGCAGCTGGATGCAATCTGGACATGGAGACACAAGACAGAGCTACTGTAAGCTACAACAAGGAAATGGCAGGAAATATAACACCAGATCTGTAAGAGCCAGACATGCAAATCATTGCCACCAGCAAATATATACATCACACTCTATCAAGTCACCTCCTCCTTCTATGGAACTCTCAATGGATTTCATCATCTTACAACGATGCCTTGTTAATAAAGTTCAAGTGTTTTGTAAATCAATGCCCTTTTATTGTAAATGATAACCACAACAACAGATAGATGAACAATAGAGAGAGTAGAGATAAGCACTGGGGTGCAGCCTTACAATCACATTTATATCATGATCACCTACTCTCAAATTAGTGCTGCATTCCCCATCACCACCCAAAATGGCAGTCCTACATGCCAAAAGTGAACTTCACCAATTTTATGTACCAAAAACTAAACAGGGGAGGTAGTCTCATGTATTTTCCGTGTTGAACTTAAGCCATATCCACTTGCCTGTTGACTTATTGCAGAACTGCTCCACGCCCTCTGTGATCACCTGCCACTTGTCTTCCTTAGCAGACAGAGAGCACTGGATTTCATCAGACTGGAAAAGGAGACAAGCAGGGACACCTATTACCTTGATTAGTATCATGAATATCAGCAAGGTGATTAGGGGAGGGAGAAGTCCTTAGTAACAGCTTTGCCAAATCCTTCCTGAATTGCCTAATGCTCTTCTCCACCCTAGGCTGATGGTACTGAGGCACTCCCAGTAACCAGCTGACATGGGAGTTACAGGTTATCTCCCTGGCAGGTGGGTGAAGATGTCTAAAAATAGCACCCACAATCAATTAGGAACTTGGAATGGGTGCTTGTGGGAACTCTATTCTCCCTGTGCATTTTCTTGCTGAAAATCCATAGCTCCAAGGACACAATGCACCCGGGGTTTGTTGTTTCATTGCTGGCTAAAATAATAACCAGATTCACCAAATTCTTCATCTGCCTTGAAAACACAGCACTCACATGCAATTATGCTTTATTCCTCTCAGGCCCTCTCTCATGTTCTCCACCCTTGGGCATAAACACTTCCAGAGTCCTTCCCATTACAGCAGCATATATGCTGACCTAACAGTAGGAAAGCACTTAACTATTCAGTCCTCACCCATGCAGGTGATGATATGCTCAGGAATGAGACAGTCAAATAAATTAATAGGTTAAACAAAGCAAAACCTCAGGTCCCACTATAATGAGGAGAGCTGGTATACTGACAGGAACTCAAGACCATCCCTGCTCCCAGAGGACTGGCTGCAGGGTGCAGGGTCCCTCTGTGTATATAGGGAGCCCCGGCAAGACTGACTGGGTGGCCATCAGCATTGCTTGCATATATTTTTGAAAATGACATTCTATTACTATTTTTTACTTATATCAAAGGTGTTTTTTTCTCTGTGGTCTGTGGAGCTAGACTTTCCTCTGAGTTTTATCAGTAGAGACTGAAGCCAGATTAGTCCAATGAACCTGTGATATGTTGTCCTGCTAATCAAAAATTCATCTTTTTGATACAGTGCCATTTATACCTGGGAACATAATGAAAGGAACCCTATGTGAATTCCAGTTAGTCTGTACCAAAACTCTTTCCAGGGTAAAAGCACTAGCACCCTGAAATGAATGAAAATATTTAATATAAAACACCATATCCTATCCCTGTTCTAACACTAAAAGGGTTAAGCCTTCTATTCTGTTAAATTAACAAAAGCTCTGTTACTATTTCCTCCTTGCTTAGCAGCGTGGTTTCCTCTGCAATAACATCTGTGACACCACAGAAAATTTTCAAGACCTAATTAGTGATGTTAGAAGAAAATGTTAGTTCGCCAGATAGTTTGGGGAATAATATAATTTTCATGTACACACATATATATATATATATATGATATATATATGTTTGTTTAGCATCTTGAATCTTTCTCATGTCCCCATGAATCTTGTATGGTAGCACCCTGGAATGCAAAAATAATTTAGGGAACTTCTGATCACTAAGTTTAGGGCTAAAGAGTCAATGGTTTCAGTATGCTGCATTGTTTAGATGTGAGGTTAAATTCAGAGATCAGATTAAGTTGCTTTTCTGGAAAACCAGTCTAAATAGAGTTAGGGTATGCAAGTTCCATTTTTACTGACTGGCATTGAACTGTGGAGGGAGGACTCCAGGAAATGCAGAACAGTTTATTTAGGAGAGCACTAGCTTGGCTAGGAAAGAAAAAGACATTAAGTCAGTTTTTTACTTCTAATTCTCCAATCATTAAAATATTTTCTGTCACCAGAAAGAGAAGGGTTTAAAAAGATCACTGGCTTTAAAGAAAATACATTGATTGAATTCCTGAGAAAAACAGAGCTGATACATGGATTTAATTCCTACATCTTCAAAGGAGTCAGCTTATACAAACTCTCTTATATAAATTAAAATGTTCAAAGGATCTAGTTCACTGTAGTTCCCAAAAATCAAATGTATCCCACTTCAGTTTTATAAATTGTTATATCTAGAATTTTCTTTTCAACCCATGTTAATGTCTCTCTTGCTCAACCCTTTTAATCTCCTGACCTATTTTCAATGGATAAAAAATGGACTTTTAGTCATACTCTAACACCACTGAAGTGATCTTAAGGGTCTTTTCCAACGAAATTGATTGTACGATTCTTTGGTTCTATGAGTGCTGGGTTTGACCAGAAATCTGTGCCTTTAGAATACAAGGGCAGAAGTCTGCTCTTAATGGCTGTAGATATGCCTATAAAGACTGTGAAGTAAAACCAGAGTTGTGCAATCTGCCAGACTTAAAATAAAAATAAATTTATTATCATCACTGGAAATAGCAGCCCACAACTAGGAAACAGAATTAAAAAATAATTTATTTTAGCTGTATTTACATAACCAGGGCAAAAGATAGGTAAATCAATAATAAATTTTAAAAAGATTACTCAAATACATTCTTCTATGACCTGTGCCAGATTCCAATAATGAGTACAGTTTAACAACAAATAGTGTGTGACATGAGCAAAAGATATAAACCCACATCTCCATCTGCTTTCTTTTACCCAGTCTTTGTAATCTCACCAGAATAATCAAATATAATGATGTGAAGATAATCAGGGAGTCATAGAAAGTGGTTCCCATAACAAGCAGTACCAATTACTCTACACCCTTTCCAGACCAGATAGGGTTTTAGATGGCTTCTCTTGGGTAACCTGAGAAAGTTCACAAACCTGTAGCATAGAATACTGTTTTCTGATCTTTCATGCAAGACCTCATGATGCCTTATATTTACCTAGCATAACCTTTGAACATGATTCAGTAGTAGATCATAAGTTTTCAAAGCCCTGTGTTTATGAAGCTGGTGGCATGTTTATAAAATTGTGTAGCATGGATTTAGTATTATATGTAGAACTGATAAATGAGTGTATATGAGAAAGACAAGTTTTCCTACCTATGCCATTTAATTTGTGCTGAGAACAGTTACAGTTAAGGAAAAGCAGAAGAAAATAATGTAGGTTTTCCAATGCAATACACCTGACTTATCATTCCTTTCTCTAAGCAGATTTAGATAGACATAGTGCAGACTGTGAACTCCTACTGACAGTAAACAGAAGTATAAAATGGCAGTGAAACTGGTAATTTAAGCATTTCCAAAGAGATTGCCTACTGTTTAAGGCAGGATACTTTCAACGATCAAAGAAAAATCTATGCAAGTTCATTTTGTTAAAGATAGAGTAATTTTCTAGTAGCAAGATGTACTGCATTTTGCTATTTTATGGCCACTGGTGCTATTCCATCCTTCTGTAGGAAAAAATCATCTACAGAATTGTCCATTTCTTTTTGTGGTAAGGACAAAGTAAGTTTTCTACGTGAATTAAACTAGATTGAGGTTGTATATTTAAAAAACCCAAAACATTCCCTCCTGATGCTATCTGAAAACAGAAGCAGGTTGCATCCACTATTGCCACTTTTTTTACATTGAAAATATTGTATGTATAGGAAAGGTAGCTGACATTAAATCAGTTATGTTATATATTGAAATGGTAAGTCAGAATTACATAAAGAAACAGAAACCAACAAAAAAAAATTCCACAAACTGCATTTTAATATGACAATAAAAGATTAGGCTTATGATGACAAAGACCAAGCAGAATATGAATACTAGCAACTTTTTAGTAAATGTGCACTAGGGCATAACATGAAAGTTGCTTTTTAATGACAAAATTTCTCTCACTCCAAGGTGAATTTGATGCTGAAGACATTTCTATGAAGAATATTGTTTTCTTGAAAAAAAATGAGATAATCATAATGACTCTTCAATTATTAGCTGAGACTTATGACAAAATACATCTGCACCCAGAGTTGCTAATAGCACCCTGTTGATGTAGGTCTTTGTTCCTTCCACACAGCTCAAGTCACATGAGGATAACATTGACCTTATTTCAAGGAAGGATTATTCATGTCATTTCTTTTAGTTACAGAGGTTGTTCACCCAGTCATGCCTGACTGAAATAGAAAGCATGGGTTTACAAATTCAGTGCCAGGCACATTGGGTCAACAAAGTACTTCATTTAATAAGTAAAATTAGTTCCAGAGCTATGAAAGGCAGAGGAAGAGACAGATCCAGCATACTCACTGAATTCTATGATATGAACTCAACTATTATTTAGGACCTCAAGCAGTCACCTGTCAACTTCTATAGTCTCTCCCCTGCAGACCTTTTCTCTCTATCCTTAATACAGTCCATATACTTGTCTAGCCACGCTGCTCCATTAGTCATTTGTTTTCTTCTCTCTTCCACTATCATCTCTGCACTACCATCTTTCGCACAACAGAACCTCCAAAAACCTGGCATTCTTGAAGATGCCTTTAGAGGATTGCTCTCTGAAAAGTAGACTTATTCCCCACCCACAGTCACCAATCCTTCTCTTTCCTTTAAAATCCAGGGATAGAAGACAGAAACACTAATATGCCAAGGAGACAAAGGGAAGCTATTTTAAGCTGACAATTAAATTCAAGACATCTACAGTCTTCACAACAGGATATCCTTCATGTCTTCCAAGGAGAGAAAGACATTCTCTTCTAAGGAATGGAGGCATCCTAGTTGGAATTTAGCCAGGGCAACTACTTGTAAAATAAATGGCTAAAATCCAAACCTTTTTGGTCCTACATGTGAAATGAAAGATGTCTCTGCCTAGCAAGTAATGCTCCATACACTTGGGACACAGATCTTGGGATAATTCAGGCTATCCCTAAATCCCTGCTTGAATCTGGCCCTAAGAGAAGAAATTGTATTAACTTACTTTCATTTTGAGTAAAGAGTATCCATGCAGTGGGATAAATAATGTTCAACCACTACACTTTGGAGTCTTGTTCAGAGTAGACAAATAGTCCTATATACAGAAGCTTTAGTGGATTTTCCATGCAGGTACTAGTCCAGTCAAGCCTTGTTCAGCATTAGAGGTGTGCCTTATATTCATAAGACACCTTATTCTGCAGACATATGTTCTGTGTTGTCCACTTTTGGTAAGATATGTTATGGGGCATAGCGCTGGGTGCCAGTTGTCTTTATTAAGTGACTCATAAAGGTCAGCAAATGACAATAATCACTTGTTCTCTCATACACCATTACTTGAATGGGCATTACAGCAACCAGCACTTCTACTCACATTTTAGTCCTATGTGACTGCTGTTTTCCACAATGACACAGATAATAATTACCTCATGACAAACTTACTTTGTGGAACCTGAGATCCCAAGCAGTGGAGGAATTAGTAGTGCTGCTTTTCTAGGTCATTTTGATATTGACATGGAAAGTAGCTAAACTAACAAGATGGCAGTTTTTTACTTGAGTATCTTTCTATTCAACTCTTACATATAAGTGCATCCATTTCTATGTTTATTCCATCATCTCTCAAATAGAGGAAATAATTGTGAGGCTTTCCTTCAAATAGAGCTCTGCATCGTTGACTCTATTTTATCTTTGCTGTAGTTATGCTAACAAAAACAAGTGTATGAGCTATGAATGGTCTTGTCCCAGTCGTTATCTTTCTCCTGATGGCTTTTTGAGTTCAACATGAACTATTTACAGTAGCTTTTGGAATCACAGAAACAAGGGCAGGGAAGGACCTCAGGAGGTCACCCGTTGCCTCTCCCTGCTACAGGGCAGAGCCAAAGAGCTAAACCACAGCTAAACAGATCTGAGCTCTCCCGAGCTGTTACTATCTGACCCATGTCCACACTATAGCTGCTGGTGGCTCTTTACCTCAGCTTCAAGATCTGATCTGTTCATACCTGCTTTAACCTGAATAGATTATGTGATCCATACTGTGCATTGCATCTACACCTCTTTTCATTCCGTGCTCTTGCAGTCTCCTTTCACAATGCTCTATGGCCTCTGCAGGTAGAAGTCTACACATTGCTGTGGAAAGAAGGGCATTTCCACTGTCCCTATAACCACCCTATAATCTACAAATAGTTTCATCACTCTCCGTGTCCTCACATAAATCCTCTGCTTACACAAGCCTGAGCAGATATAAATAATAAGACATGATATAATGTCTTTTAAAATTTCCCCTAGAAACTGATTGCACAGCAGAAAATGAAAGGAAAAGGGCAAAACTGACCATAATGTAACAGGTAAGCAAAATGAGTGAGACTCAGTTCCCTGCTTTCTTTCATTTGCAAACTGCTCAGACACAAGTGTCATTTTGAGAGCTGACAGGTAACACATGACATAACCACAGCTGATTGAAGAAGACATTTTTGGGAAAAAGAAATTAAATGTTGTGAATTAACTTTTCAGATCGAAAGCCACCAAAACACAGGAGGCCTATTGAACAATAGACATTTTCCTTATTGAATTCTTCTGCTAACAAGAATATAACATATAAAACGCACAAGAACAACTAAATTCTTCATTACTCAGAGCAGAGTAATTAACCTCATCAAGATTATTTCTAAGAATGGTAATTTTGGATGATTTAGGAAAGTTTAGGTGAGACCAAAGCTGCTTCTTAGATTTTAAGGACTAAAATGCTGGTTTCAGATGGGGTAGAGCTAACTTTTTTCACAGTGCCTGGTATGGGGCTGTGTTCTGGACTGTGCTGAACATAGAGTTGATAATATAGAGATGTTTTTGTTATTGCTGAGCGGGGCTTACACAGTCAAAAACTTTTCTGCTTTTCATACTGCCCCACTTCTGAGGGGTCTGGGGGTGCTTGGGAGGAGACACAGCCAGGACAGGTGATCCCAAGTGACCAAAGGGATATTCCAGACCATGTGTCATCATGCTCAGGATATAAACTGGGGGGAAGAAAGAGGAAGAGGAGGGCATTTGGAGTGATGGTGTTTGCCTCCACAAGTCACCATTAGATATGATAGGACCCTGCTCTCCTGGAGATGGCTCAACACACGCCTGCCCATCGGAAGCAGTGATTTAATTCCTTGTTTTGCTTTGTTTGCATGTGCAGCTTTTGCTTTCCCTATTAAACCATGTTTATCTCAACATATGAATTTTCCAGCTTTTACCCTTCTGATTTTTTCCCCAGTCCCACTGATGGGGGAGTGAGTGAAGAGCTGCCTAGGGCTTGGTTGCTGGCTGGGGTTAAAAACCATGAGAAGGACCCAGAAAACTTACATATAGTAATCCTAAGAAAAAGTACCTAAAGTGACTAGATAAACCATCTATTTAAAAATGTGTGCTGTGAAAATAAAAGCAACTAAGAGATGTGGCCATATAAGGGATTTCCAAGTCTAGAGTTTATGAAGATGTCAAGGAGCTATTTGCCAGGCTAAGCGCATATAGTCTGGCTTACAGAAGAGGCTAACACCAAGGGTCCCAATGGACATCAGTGACAAGTGATGTCCCTCAGGACCAGTGTCATTTAATATCTTCATTGATGACATAGACAAAAGGATTGAGGGCATCCTCAGCACTCAGCTGAGTGGTGCTGTTGAAACACCTAAAGGACAAGGTGCTATCCAGAGGGACCTGGACAAGCTCAAAAGGTGGGTGTACAGGAATCTCCCGAGGTTTAACACAGCCAAGTGCTGGTGCTGCACCTGGGTCAGAGCAACCCCCGGTATGAGCACAGGCTGGGGATGGACAGATGGAGAGCAGCCCTGCCCAGAAGGACTTGGGGGTGCTGCTGGAGGAGAGGCTGGACATGACCCAGCCATGGGCACTCCCAGCCCAGAGAGCCAAGTGTGTCCTGGGCTGCATCCAAAGCAGTGTGTGCAGCAGGGCCAGGGAGGGGATTCTGCCCCTCTGCTCTGCCCTGCTCTGTGAGACCCCACCTGCAGTGCTGCATCAGCTCTGGGGTGCCAGCACAGGAAGGACATGGACCTGCTGGAGAGACTCCAGAGGAGGCCACCAAGATGATCACAGGGATGGAGCATCTCTGCTACAAGGAAAGACTGAGAAAATTGGGACTGTTCAGTCTGGAGAAGAAACGGCTTTGGGGTGACCTAATCGCAGCCTTCCAGTAGCAGAAGGGAGCCTATGAGGACAGAGGGGGACTTTTAAAAGAACATGTGATGACAGGACAAGAGGGAGTAGATTCAAACTGAAAGGGAATAAGTTTATATTAGATATAAGGAATAAATTTTTTATTCCAGGGATAGTCAGGCACTGGAGCAGGTTGCCCATAGAAGCTGTGGATGTTCCATCCCTGGAGGTGTTCAAGACCAGTCTGGATGGAGCTCTGGGCAACCTGGTCTAGTGGAAGGTGTCTCAGCCCATGACAGGGGGTTTGGAACTAGATGATCTTTAATATCCCTTCTGACCCAAACCATTCTATGATTGTATGACTATGTGAAAACCAAAAGGGAATGGAACTTGCTGGAAATATGTTTAACAGTTCAGTTTGGAACAGAACCGTGCTTTTAACTGCTGCCAGTGAAAGACTTAATTAATGCTGTTCTTTCATGTTCTGCAGCTATTTACTTGCACACAGATGTGCATATACCAGTCACAGCAGTGCTGCTCCTAGCAAGGAAGACTAAAGCAATGGTTCCCAAGTGTTACAGAGTCTGGTAAAAAATTATATTTATGCAGAAAGTGATTTCTGATTTTCAGAAGGAAAAGAGGTGACAGCACAATATTGCAGAGGATGCTCAGCTTTGGAATGATAACACCAGAAGGGACTATGAGTATGTAATTTCGCTGAGGATATGCAGCATGATGGACCAAGATTACACTTCCTTCCTTGGCTGTACCTGTTTCATGGGTTGCAGACATCTCCAACACCAGGGCTTCTAGCCTTGCTCTGAGCAGGTCTCATCAGTAAGGATTTGAAACTGCCTATGGCATCCAGTGATTCAACTTATATAATGACTCAGTGTTGCAAGCTCATGGAGCTTAGCCAGACTGAACAACAGTGGAAAGTTTTCAAAATTTTTTTCTTTTCTCAGACAAGATTTTTGAGTCTACCATCTACTTCTCTGCTCATAGATCCCTGTTCAGATCCCACTGACCATCCATTTCACAGATCTCACTACAGGGTGCTTCAGTTTTGCAAATTGCTCAGTTCCCACAGTTATTCTATTCCTAGCATGTGAACAACATAGTTACAACATACTTCTAGGGGGACGTCTATTACAGCATGATCATTTGAAGGAGAAACTAGAGATCCATAATCAAATTATCAGATAGGAGCTTACAAGATTGTCCTTATGAGGAAGTATAATTCAGGAAAGCAACTGCTGATTTTAGAACAGTAAAGCTTATGTATGAAGTTTGTGTTGCAAGGCAGAGCTCCGCATAAGCAGACGTTGGGTGACAAAGGTTCAGTGGAAGCAGTACTGCCCCTGTCCAACATTCACCTCCCTATTACACTGCAATAATCATCATGTTACGCAGGCACGGGCTCCTGGAAGTACAGGCAGGCTTTGTGTGATAGATTGCTGATATTCATGCAGAAAAGCAAGACCACCAAACCTTTGCACTTGTCAATATTTGTACTCTAGCAGTCGGTAGCTAATGGCTTAACACATTGATTCTTGTATTCCAGGAAAAATAAGAATCAGTTTCCCAACTCAGGGATTAGAAAAAAAATCGAAAATGCAACCCAGGCCCAGCCTCCAAAATAAATATCCTTTATTCTCACAGAGTCCTATACATCCAGATACACTCCAGGCTTTTCTTATAAAGCAAAACCAAATTAAATAAAAAAACAAAACCAGAATCAACCCCACCCACTACCAGCAACAAACCCAGCAAGGACTGTGACATATACTTCAGATGCAAAACCTTAGTATTTTGGCTGTGCAAAACAGGAGATTTCTACTTGACCTGGAAGCAGAACCTAAGGCTTACAGACTCATATTTCAGTAGCCCATCATCTAGGTCAGGAAAACCTACCCAGTGCTTCTCCACCCAAATCTTGCCTGCAGGTATTTGCATCCAACTAGCAGCCATGTCTTGGCAGAGGTGGGGATGGGAGGTTCAAGCATCCTCAGCAGTGAAATATCACCTCCTACATCTCTGAATAACATTACATCAACTTAGAAGAGCTGCCTCTCACCACTTCCACTTAAGTAAAAGATGAAGTAAAAACAAACCAAATTCATGGTCTGCAGGAACATGGTCAGCACAGGCATACCTCTGCAAAGCAGCCTGCAAAGGGTCAAAGACCTGGAGGTCAACTCCTTTGTCTGCCAAGATCAGGCATGGTCTTCCCGTCCACTGAGCTCAGCATAAATCATTATAGATCATTTTAGTCCTCTTGTTGAAGAAAATGGCTGGTTTATTAACTAGGAGCTCTCTGCTTGGCAAAACCAACAGATTGGTATTGCTTTATGTGAGCAGCCACATTTCATGCTGCGTCAGGGTGGAACTCACTGGTAATTATAGTTTGATTTCCTTAATGAATCTCTGAAAGTATTTGGTTTCAGTTTCACATTTGAAAAGAAAAAAAATGGATATGGGAAAGGGAAAATAAATATGGCCCAAAGAAGCCTCAAATTTTTTTATGCTGTGAGTTTTCTGCCAAGGCTATCCACAGAAACAGAAACAAAGGAAGGACATTTATAGTAGAGTGGTACTTCAGCAGACTTTCCTTTTAAAAAATTGATTTTACTAGAAGCCTTAACAGAATTCTTAATTTATAGCAAGACTGTGGTAAGATTACAGGAAGAATACAGGGCACTCCTTCAAGAATCCCATTCTTAGGCCTGATGCTGCCAAGAGATGCTGTGTGAAACTTATTTCCTCTGCCTGTACATAATCCCAGAGCTGGCTGATGTATTTTACATAACAATAGTCAAGGTAAAATCCACAGATTTTAGAAGCCAGAACTGAAACTGAGAACAACCATCTTCTTCAAGAGCATCTTCATTCAGCAGCAGCACAACAGATTTTCAGCCTACATTATTTTTTCATATGCAATCACTTGTCTGTCATAATTACCTTTACCTATTTGTAAAGATAATTATGACAGTGATACAAGCATAAGCCAAAAAATATTCTTACTTTTTTTAAATGAAAACTTCTCAATTAAAAAAAAAAAAAACTGGGATAGAATGGAAATGTGGAGG
>VZTT01020275.1:35747-52741 GCA_013400855.1 Buphagus erythrorhynchus
AGGAAAGATTTGTCATTTTTGCTGGAAATATTTTTTCCAAGTTTAGGTGAAATAAGTTTACAAATTTGTATTTTGGTTTAAGACTTACTCAAATCTGATATTTTTTGGAGGATCCTTTTATAGAAAACTATCTGAATACACAGATTGTGGGTTCATTCCTTTTCCTATTATTTTTTAAGTTTTTTTCACAGAAATCATTTATGGTTTTGCCAGAAAGATAATGCCTGTAAGTATATCAGCCACATTCCTCAGGGTACCACAAAGACATTTGTATTCCTAATCCAGGGTGTCGGAACCAGATGATCTCTAAGGGCCCTTCCAAGCCAAACCATTCCATGACTCTAGTGCTAGGTTTCTTTAGGCTTTTAAGACAGACATCTTAAAAGAGAAACAGCAATATTTAGCTAAAACTCCTCTGCATTATTTACAAAAGATGGTCAGGTAGTAGAGTGAAAACAGTTAAGTTACAAAGTGGCAGAAAGCTTCAGGTACAGCTCCAAGATGATAGGATGCTTCACTTAAAAAATAAAATACCTGACCACTTGAGCTGCTACAATATCTTGCCAAAATAAACTACAATTATTTATTCAGATAATGTTCCTTGGCTTTCCTTTCAGGAAAACTGCCAGAAAATAAATGAAGTATTCACTGAGTCAACAACACAGAAAAGACACTTAAAGAAAGATCTGAAGTCAGAATATGCAACACACTTCATTTAACTAAGCAATATACTTAGATAAAGACTAGTTTTTCTTTAGCTTACTAGGATTGCTTTTTATCATTTAAAATTTAATGGGTTTATTTAGAACTAAAATAATTAGTGGAGTGAACTATGCCACCAATATAAAAGGCTCACAAAATAATAATTTTATTTCCATTTATGAGAAATATTTTCCTTTCCAAATTTTCTCATTCTTATCAGTGCTACTTGGCCAGTTTATCCTTTAGTGATTTTGCTACATGATTTATTATATACACAGAGGACAATGAAGTCAATCCTTACCTTCTAGTTGTCTGGGGATTTTTCATTAAACATGTACCTAAGAGTCTGGGTTACAGGTGCAATAAATACAAATGGGGGCAGTGGTCTGGGGTTCATCAGCCATCATCAGTGTAGAAATACACAATGTCAAAAGCAGGCAGTTTTAGGTGTGTGTTCTGGGTGCTAACAACTGCTGCCTTGCATGGGAAATGTGTGGGAATGCTCTGACTTGCCACCCTTCTGGGAGATGGGCACCAGTGGAAACTCGGTCTCTTGTCCTTTGCTGTCGGGATATATCAGCTTCAGGAAAGGTGGAATGGTGGTGGTGACAAGCATGGAGGGTTGGTGCAGTGGGTCACCTAAAGACAGGCACCCAGCATGTCAGGATGAGAGCCCATGGTGTGACTGCTTCTAAGTGCCATCTATGTGTCACTGTGTGCTCAAAGTAAAACAGGCACTGGAACAGAAAGGTAATATACCCAGTTACACCTATGTAAGTGTAACTCCTGTGGTGTTCAAATACTTCCTGGGTAAAATCAGTTAACTGATACATCTGATAGGGCAGCCTGCTCCTTAATGCCTCAAGGCTGACTAAGGCAAACAATATGAAGACAAACTAGATTAAAATATACCCTGTCTACAGTTTATATGTTTGTTAAGTAGATTAGCTCATACCTACAAAAACAGTGACATAATTCTCTCCCCTTACCTTTTTCCTGAGAAGGTCTCTACCTTTGGAACAAATGATGTAACCCTGTACATGTTTTTCACTGTCTGGCAGCAAATGAAACTCCCAACATTGACTCATTAAACCTGACTAACATTTGGGTCTCAGGCACTCCAAATGAAGAGTTAGCCAATTCCTTTGTAGAAGATCTATTAACAATGAGAGAAACATGAATAGAGAAGTTTTGAGGAATCCTAACTTGCATTCTGTTGCTAAGGGATACGCTCCCTTGGTATACATACTCCCATGCTCTCAGCAAGTCTGACTCACAAGAAGTCTGGTTTTCAGTAAATAATGAAAGCCGTACACTAATGAAAACAATGTAAGAAGGGTCCAAAATGAAGTAAAATAAAATAAAATGCAAATTAAATTTTACTTTACACTCCAGACAGTACATAGGGTGCTTTACCATCAGAGTGCTCTCTGTAGGCTGCATAATGCACCTGGAAATTTTATGTTGAGACAGATTGGACTTTGTTCCATTTTGCAAAGTGATGTTTTTACTGCTTTGCTCACCTTCTATTGAGCCCAAACAAGTCCTTGCTATTTGTGTCCATCTTTTCCTTCTTTTCTCTGCAGCAAATGCCAGACATCTTTGTCCCACGATACCTCCCTGTCCCTCTCACTCTTCATAACCTCTAGTTGTTGCATGGAATGGTTTTAGAGACACAAAGGTTAAGGCCACAACTTACCCAAGTGACCTCCACCTTAAAATGTCTCCATATGGAGTATCTGAACTAGTGACATCTTGGGGATGAAGTTTTTTGTTCCCATGAAGTTCAGAAAAAGCTCCTAGTAGTCGTAACTTCTAAAATAAGGAATTATTTCTGAAAATTTTCACCAATCTTCTTTACCCTAAAGGTGACTGTGTGAGGCAAATCCCAGGTCCTAATGTGGGTCTTGGCATTTGTTGAGTGAATTACAGAGAAAAGCCATAACCAACTTGTTCCTCCATAATTGCAGGATTCTCTCTCTCACTCTGTTATGCTTCCAGCAGCATGACCACTGGAATGTCTGGCTCTGGATTTCCTACGGTCTTTCTCTGAAACTATTCACATGAGTGAAGATAATGATGAGCTTAGAGACTGACCTTAACCACCTAACTCAAAATATCTTCAATTATGGAAGCTACATGCTGCTAAATGCACAAAACATCTGCATTTTAAAACCAACACAGAATATATAACTATATTATTACCTATATTATTATCTGTATACCTCTATAGATTAGTAATCAAAATATACAACTTGAAAATCTGAGACAATTATAAAAAGAAGTAATCTATTGCAATAAATGTGGAGAAAATACAGAATATGAATTTTACCTTTTGTTCACCTGCAAACCAGGTTAAGGGAATTTTTTTCCTATTTTCAAAAGGTCATATGCACAACTATTATTCCTGTGACTCACAAGTCAGAAAAAGGTCAGTGGGTTTTTCATGTACACACGCTAACTATTATAATATAACAAAGTTAAAAGAAAATCCCCATTGGGGCAGGATAATAAAAACCGGAAAAGAAATGTGAGTAATAGGGGAAGAAGAAAAAATTTAAAGAAGCTAACTTTAAAATGCAACATTGTTTTTGATTTTTACAACACAGGTGTTACAACAGGGAAAAAAAAGACAAAACATTAAAAAATATCTGAAATAATTTTTAATGCAAACACAGGAACTTTCTTACAAATCCCTTATCTCAAGTTATTTCCCCTTTTTCTCTTATTGCACTTACTACTAAAATTCCCACTTAAATAAATAATTTCTATGAAATCCTGTGTACTAAATCCTGTAGTCCTTGTTCAAGCAAAAAATCCTGCTGACTTCAGTGGAAATTGCACTTGAGCAAGGCTTTGATCAAACATTTTATATTCTAGAATGCTGTTAAGTGGAGCTCTGGGAAACTATATCAAGCAGGTGAAAATTTGCATTTAACAGCCCTCCTTCTTTAATCTGCTTCTCCTAATGCACTTCACATCTGGAGGGATACCATGCTAACCAGCATTTTGTTAGAACATCTCTGAAGTCAGGAGTCTTCATATATCTCCTTCTTTGCCACTGTATACAGTTGAATAGAGAGGGATGTGGGTTTAGAGAGCATTTTACATTATGTGTAGTTAATTTAGCCATGTTTGTTATCAAGTTTACAAATGCTAAACTCTGGAGTCTTTAATGTAAAAAGACTTTAATGTAAAAAAATGCCCGTGGCTTTATGAAAATGATGTGTGTGAGGTGTTTCTGTTTACTTTGAATTCCAACCAAAACTACAGCAATGTACCAATGTTGTTGGACTGGATCCTGCTTTGGCTGGAACAGAATAGACTGAAGTGCTCTTCTTTTTAAAGGTCTCAGGTGTAATATTGTCTTACATTTCATACCTAGAAAAAGTAAATTGGTACCCTTCATGCTAAAACAAGAAAAGCAGTATTATACGAAACAGAAAAAAGTCTTAACGGCTTAACATGAAAAAACATTGACCCCTGGATCAAATGCTGTTGACTGAGGTTAGCCAATACTTTGCTTTTGGCTTAAGTGGGGTCACCAGTTGACCTAAAACCATTTTCTCCAGTTTAAAAAGCAAATTTCTGGTTTCTTGTCTGTAGATGAAGTTTGTAGAATGCTGTTGCACTAGTGAGTGGACACCAGAGACAGTCAGGAGTAACCTGTTCCCTATTTTGAGGTAAATGATTCCCACATTCAAAAGATCTGACTACAGTAGCACATAAAGGCAGGGAAAACTTAAGAAATTCACTTCTTCTCAGTAAGATATGCTACTAAATTTTAAAACTCCACTTTGTGCCAAAGAGATACGTTGAACTATATGCATGCCACTATAAAAAAGATAAGACATATATAAGATTTTGCCCTGAGTCACTCCCATGTATATGAAGGTCTATCTTTAGATCTTAGATGTTTCTTAAATCAGAAGGAGGATCGTTAGTCACTGATATTCTCTTTCTCAAGAAGCACCATGAGCAGCATCTTCCAGCCTGAAACAGAGAGTCTGAGTAAGTGACCATTGTACTGTTTAGCTCTAGGGTGAGGGGGGCTCCTGAAGCTTCCCATCCTACACACACTGAGCCTCAGTGGCTGACTTAATACCTGCAAGATTTTACTCATAACTCACTGGGATGAGAGGCTCCACATCACTCCACAATGACATCTTACCACCATGACATGCAACTGGGAAAAGATTCACACAGAAAAAGCATTCACCTGCACTCCTGACACTGCCAGTAAAAGACTAAGGATATCCAGTTTCTAAAAACTCAAAATAAGGATATTTACTACCATTCAGAGAGCACTGTAGCTCTGTTGTCACAGTAACAAGTAGCAGCAATACCATTACTGAACCAAATCACATTTGCAGTCTCACAGCATTGTATTCAACAGAATATATCTGAATGCTTTCTATTTGCTAGCAAAAAGAAGGATGTTAGCCTAAATAAGAAGTAGGGACACAGGATTATGCTCTTATTTCATCTCTTATTTAAAATGAAAGCAATATAGCAGGAAAATCATGAATGCATTTTTTAAAATATAATACATAGCATATTCTCTAATGTTCTGCTGCAACTCAAGGTAATTCAACCTTAATCAAACTTCAGAACTCTGAATTAATTTGCAAATGTTAAAGTTTTGGGTTGTTTCTTTTCGGATTTTTGGGGTTTCTTTAAGAAATCTGTGACTATTGATATAATTAAGAACTATTCAGCAGGTTGCCATAGGAAACCTATTTTTTCAGCTAACCCAATACTTCTACAGATATCTGAGTTACCTAATGCTTCACTGGAACTAGAAGATGAGTCTTGTATTTAAGAATCAGCATGGATGGCCTTTTAAATATAGGCAAAATATTTATCATCGTCAAAAACAAAAACAACTTTAAAGTGTCTTCTGTCATAGTTTTGCAGGGGAAAAAAGTTAACTTCCTCTTATTCTTATCAGGTACTTGCAGGGGAAAAAATTTTAATAAAAATACTAGAGGGAAAATCCCAATCTGTATGAAGTGAGAGCTTGATTAATTTCTTCTCTTTGCTGGTGTCATTTCAATTGCTTCTTAGAAACACTCAGCTTAATTAGATTAATTAATCTTAGATTAATTAATCTTAGTGGTCAAATCTGAAAGGAGAAAATACCACACTGAGTGTCCCCCTGTGAGTTGCCTGCTTGTTTTCATCAGCTGTATTTCAGTCAGATCCTTTGAATGTTAAATAATCACAGTAACCCAGAACACGTTTCAGAACATATTAAGATGAATTGTCATGTTTGGGGCCATGTAGATCTGATTATTTTTATTATTGTTACCCTGCCTAAACACTCATCTTTCTAGGGTATTTCACCTCTTTGGTTTCTACACACTCCAGCACTGTAGTTCAGCAAGAATATAATTCCCCTTTTCATCTTCCCCTTCCCAACGCACCTAATTGGTGTTGGAAACACCCCAGATCCGTTGGTAAGGAAGAAAATCCACCACTGTACAGTCATCTCAGCAATACTGAAACTGCATCCAGTGCTGCAGTAACAACAGCTGCTCTCATTGCAAACAGGTTTGGTATGATTTGGGCAAAGAAGATTCAACAAATTCTCCATTTGGCATGGATATAAAGGAGAAAAAATTTTTGCACAGTATCATTTCACATCACTTAAAATTAGCCTGAGATTTCAGTCTTGCCTATAATTTCAAGGTTAGTCTTAGTTAATGCTCTGAAATTGCACTCTTATAGAGGTGCTTTGCAAAGTATTGTTGTTTAAAATATCACGTTCAGTATTTGATAAGTAGTTCAGTCCAACTATGCAAGAGTTTAAAAAGTCCTATTCATACAGAAAAAAAAAATAAATCCAAAGTCCATTGTTAGTAGGGAGAGGCAAGCACAAATAGCAGTTAGCAAATGCTAAATAGGACATGCAAAAAACTTCCATCACATAAATAGAGATAATTATAGGGTTATAGAAAATTTCCACAGAGTAAATTTCAGAAGTCATATGGCTAACAAGGACAACTACTGAGAGAAGACCTTTGTTGGTGCAAGAATAGAAAGGTGGACAAGAACAGAAATGAGATGTCAACTGACTTTTAAGAAGACCACAATAAACATGCAGCAGTATTGCAAGGATAAGATGGAGCTAAACAAATTCTAGTCTGTGTTTAAAAACAGGATGTCATCAGAACCAGTAAAAGCAGTATTTCTAGCCCTGTCTTCTATGACAAGAAGTTTCCATGACAGTAACCATGAGGACTGACTTTTGGACATTTCAGTATTAACCCTAACACACCTACGAGGCTTATCAGGTAATAGTTACTCTTGCCTCTGTCCACCCCTTTCTTCTGTTTCTTTTTTATTATAAGACTTCTTAACTTTTCACCATTAACTGTTGACCTTGCAATAAGACAGAGAAGAGTTCAGTCAAGTACCAGAACGCAAGCAAACTGAGAAAAGGCATAACTGTAAAGACAGATGAAGATGCTATAAAGTTGATTTAAAAAGAAAAGAAAAAGAGCAAAGAAAAAAGAATAGGGAAGAAATCATTGTTTTGGAGGTCCAGCATGAGTGGAAAAGGAAATGCTGTATATTGGAATGCATTTTGATAGGCTTCATCTCTGTATACCTATGTAATGTTGTAACTCTTAATACAGCAACACAGAAAAGGGAAGTATGGGACATAATTGCTCAGGCAGAGTTATGAGGTATGCAGGCATACGTGAGCTCTTGCACACAGACCAGAACAAACACGAACACTTATTGTTGATTTGATAAAGAAATACAGCATATTCTGTGGTGTGCGCCAGCCAGCTGCCAGCTCACTGCTCAAGTGCATGTGCCTGCAGCCTGGGCTGAGTGGTCCTGCTGCCCCACACAGCATCTGAGCTGCTCAGTACTGCCTTTCCCAGAGGATAAAGGAGATCATTGGGAGTAGTCAACAGTAAGAGATCTTGCTATTAAGCATTCCTAGTTCACCCCTAATGAGAATCCAGGTGCCCAGGATGTGATTAAGGGTCACTTACCAACAAGCTGTTCGAGCCTCTGCCTTCTCTCCCTTGACTTTAGGAACCCTCGCTTAATTATTAGTGGCACTTTCTAATTCACATTAAGAACTCACTATTTTGGAAGAAGGTCAAAAATACTGATCATAACTCTTGCATGGGCAACTTCTTCAAGCTCTCTTTTGCCACTCCACTCCTCCACTATGGAATCTTTTTCTAAAAAAGACTTTAGGAAAACAGCATTACTAGTACAGCTGGTAAAAAGCTGCAGTGCTTATTTTTAGCAGACCTACAGACTTTAACCAGCTGTTTAATGCCAATATTAAGCATGGAATATTGCTGTTTGTCTATTCTTGGAAAACATGGGCATATCCACAGATAATGCAAGATAAATGCAAGATAAATGCCCAGATAAAGCAAGTAATGGCAAGGTCCCAGAAGCAGCCAACCTTGTACCTGGAGGCCTATTTTGTGAAGGATCCTAGGCCAGTTCAGGGGTGGTCTGATAGCTCCATTTGTGTTTGTACTCTGAAAACAGTGATTTGTTCTCACAGTCAGTGTTGGGCTGAAACTTAGACCTGTGCGTCTGCCCTTGCTGAGAGAAAGTACAGGGAAAATCCCAAAGGGAATTTTTGCAAGCAAAGTGCCTGTATTTCCCAGTGCTGTGCAAACATGCATCTTCTTCAGCTTCTGGCATCACACCATTTCAATTTCCTGCTGCACTCAGGCAAGAATATTTCTGTCTTGCACATTTCAAAGAGGAGTGTCATTAGCATTAGTGCTTAAGGTCTTTGAAATTGCAAAGAAAAGGCAGGTGTTTCAATATGGAAGGCATTATGAGAGGGCAGCAAGGTTAAAATATTTCTATTTAAAGCTGACCCGCTTTAATGAGATTAGATCATACAACAGACACAGATTTTATGAGATTTTATAAATTCTGTCCTCAAACCAGTTTGTCTCAAGCTTATTCTCAACTATTCAGGTTTGTTGGAGTAAAAAGGAAGGAAATGGTATTAAACAGCAGAATGATCCTATAAATGTTTGTCAGCCTCTTCTACTAAGTAAGAGAATATTTTAATTTATTAGGTAAGTACAACTCTTTGTATCCTATCAGAATAAATAGTTTAGGATAATTTAAAAGCATTTTCCATGGACCAGGATATAGCTAGCAACCTATATTTTAAAAGTAATCTGTCGAAACCTTCCATGCTGCCTCCCAAAAATCGTGCCAACCCTTTTCACAGACAGAATACAAAAGACTATGTGAGGTGTCTGACAGCTAAGAGTAAAATATGTACATTGAGCATGTTTTACCTAAATAAGTTAACACTAAACAGGAGAAACAGGAAATCCCTAAAGAGACAAATTGAATTGATGAAAAACTTTAAAGCCCCAGAAAGCCATTCTTTGGCCACTAGACCAAAAAACGTATCTCCTTCTGCAGCAAGCCCCTGGAACAATTACCTGCTTTTGTCCTTTGTGAATCATCTTTACATTTTTTTTTCCAAGTTTTCACAATATATTAAACAAACTGAATAAGTTGTGCAATTTTTTTTATTTTATCATTTTGGCTAATTTCTGGATAGAGTCCAGAAACTTGTCCCTCTGCCTCTGAAGTACAAGTCTCATCACATAGCACAGTAAAAATAAATCATGATTTGCATTTCTCAATAGACTTCAAATAACTACATGGAGTAAAGCCAAACCCAGCCTCTTCATTGAAACAAACAGCTTAGATTTTCACAGACTGAGATTGTTTCTCATTCGTGTAAAGAATAATTTCTGCCTCCCAATTTCCACATGGGCCACTGCATGACTTGCTACCAGCCACATTTCTCCCTGGTAGCTCACATAGTAAGTGCTTTGAGTCAGCACATCCAACCACAACAGCAAACTTTGATAGGATTTACTCCTACCATTGAAACCTTCTGGCAAGTATTCAGCTCGTGACTCAGGGTGCTTATCTGTGAAGTGAAACTCCCTCTGGGATGTGAAGCACCATCATCTCAATCACTTCTCATTTTCCTCCAAAAAAACAAACAAACATTCAGCACACTTCTGAGTCTAGGTCCTTCCTTCTTTCTCATCCCTCACCCAACCCTAGCCAGAGGCAAGCTCTGGAAAATGTGAAGAACACAGGCACAAGTGTTCTCAGCTTCTACTCTATGCTCGTTATATTGACAAAGTTCAAAACCATTTGCTTCTGCCATTGTATTTTTAAACACTGTAGTTCTAGAATATCAGCAAAATCCCAGCACTATTCTTCAAAATAGGTTCCTGCCTTCTATTTGTCATGCTTTCATTCAACAAATGTATCACCATGTTCTCATAGTTATCTGGCAGATTATTAGACATCCAGCCCTTAAAATAAGATGTGTCTTCAAAAGGTAAGTAGACATTCATAAGGTAATTCATAAGGTAAGTGGACATAAGACAGAGAAGTCATGTACACACAAACGTTAAATTAAAAACCAATTCTAGTGTAGTTAAAACAACACCCCAACATAGCTACTCCCATGCAGGCAGCAGAACAAAACAAAAGTGGAGCAGGACATGTGAAATCACAGCCACTTTTACTGGCTTAGTCGTTTTGATGAAAACCTCCATGGTTCAGCTGAAATAGCTATTCTGGTAGAAAGACACAAAGTCCATAGCTGCAGTACAATATTTGGGAAAAGTAGGAATCCTGAACGATTTTAGTTCAGTGACTGTATTATCTTCAACAACCTCTCCCACTCATGTTCTTTCTTTGCACCAAAAAACCTATGCACCAAAAGCAATTCCAGAGGACTTCCAGATTTTGCAGGGAGATTGTATTTGTTAAAGCACAGAAGAAACACTTCCTTGTAAAGACTTAGCTTGGACTAGCTTGGCTATTTTCTCTACAACTGCTGGCCAAAGAAAAGAAAGAAATGAAAGAAGCTGCCAGGAAGAAAGCCTGGGCAGATAGCAGTGACAGGCAGGGGCAGAAACAGAGATGAAGAGAAATTCAGTGTGGGCAAGGAAGTAGAGAAGTTTGAACTTCAGAGGAAGCCAAGGACAACCCTTGAGAGAGCAGTAAGAACGGAAGTTTCTATACGTGCTTAGAATTGCACCTGCTAATCTACACAATACAAACCCACAGGAAGTGACTCAGTGGCCAGAGCCTGACACACAAAAGGAAGCATCCTATATTCCAGGAAACGGATTTTCGCTTATGCATGGACATAATGTTTTTGTTCAGGTCTTGAACCACAACTGCATTTGGTTGTGTTTCTCATATGCAGCAGTTGCCCTTTCTAACTTACTATTTTTAACTCAAGCCCATCAAAGAGGAAGAGAAAATTTTGAGGAAGATTTCAGTACTTTATCCACATTTACAAGAAGGAAGAACTAGAGTCATAGTGCTCTGAGCACCTAACCTTGCCTAGTTTCTCTGTGAATATTCATCTAAAATGTGACATTACATAAAAAATAACAAAAACTCGCTTATTTGGCATTCCAGGCCAAGCCTTTGTGTCATACCTTTTTTTATCCTGATGCAAAAAGATCAGAGTATCATGCTGTCATACCAGATATACAAATCCCAAGGACCAAGAAGCAGTTGGGCATCATGGCTACTGAATCCCACTAACTCACAGAGCAAACCAAAGGGATTTCAGTGTCTAATTCTCTGTGCTTCCCCTACTTACAGTGGCTTTAAAGGAGAAGAGACAGGTTGAATGACCTGAAGTAGCTCCTGATTAACAAAGTTACTGCAAAGTTGTATAGGCTGCCATCATCTTTTGCAGACAAGGATGCCCATAACTGGAATTATCCTCCAGCCAACAGCTACCTTATTACCTTAGAATCCCCAAATGCACCACTTGGGAAGGGCTTTTCCTGGCAGGATCAGTGTCCTATGGGCCCACAGCAGTTAGGAGAAGGCCACCTTCATGCTACCCTGCAGACTTGCTCCAAGTGCCACTTGGCAGAACCATAGCATGCAATCCTCAAGGTTTGTAGTAAAAGGCAAAAACGTTTCCACCTCCTTTTTGACTCATATAGCACAACTTTAAGGTAAAAACATATCAATCACATCTCATCCAATTGCATTTTGTCTCTGGAATGAGTAAATACAGTCTCTGTGAAGCCTGGTGTACTGTAGGTAGACAATGAGAGGTTCCTGTAAGGCTCACAGAACTGTATTTAGTGGGTGTTCGCCCTGAGGATGATAACTAGTCACTGTACTTGTGAGACGTGCAAAATGTCAGGGGAATACACAAAAATGTTGTGTTCAGGAAGTGTGTAATGTGACTAATAGAGTATGACAAGGGTGTGGCTATCATGAGATATTTACCTCCCTTCAGTGCCTTCATGAGACGTGAGAAAATAAGTATCTCCCTCCTCTCCCTGTCTCTCAGGAACATGTTAATTCATTTAGAACAAAACTTCCAAATTTTATCATACTGCTCTTATTAAAAGCCCTTTTGAGGCAGTTTCTCAGGAAGGATGTTTATTACAAGATTCTAAATTCCTGTTCCAGCTGAGTAATGCTGGACACAGAATTCAGTTTACTTCACAGTACATAGTTTATGAAAAAGCTTAGTTCTTGACCAAAACAATGTATTTTAAGCAAGTGTAAAATTTCTTTGGTGTTTGAATATGAGGTCCACATGTAGGATGGGCTACTCCCATCTCTGATTCTCTCAGGAGACCACCCAGCTCCCTGTGTCTTGGTGTGAATCCTCAAGGCAGGTAGTCACGAAGCCAATTGGCATCTGCCTGTAACATTTTTTTTCTTGATGCAAAAGTAAGAGAAAAAGAGCATGCTGCTCTGAAGTAAACAGAGACTGAAGAAAGAATGGAGGAATCAGGGAGAAGAGCACTGGAGGGGTGTTAGAGCAAGGGCATGAATGGTAAGTGCTGAAATGTTAATCAAAAGATGGAACAGTAGTAAATGAGAGAGCAAGGTAGAGAGAGAGAGAGCAGAATGAAATGGAATTTCAGGATAGAAGAAGGGGAGCCCAGAGCCTGGAAAAGGAAATAGTCATGTGAGACAACTGAGGTGTAACTTCAGTAAAAAAACGGGGAAGTCAGTTAAAGGAAATGCTAATGGAAATTCACCAACTGGGTCTGACAAGGAAAAGAAGGGCATGGGGAAAGAAACTGAACAAAAGATAATAAACATAGGAAGAAAAAAAGGAATGAGAAGTAGACAAAATATTTTACTCATTACTTTTTTCTTTTGGTCTTGTTTGTCTCCCAGAATATCTCATGGTGAAATAAATGGAATTTTATTTCCCAAGGAAAACAGCTATTTAAAATAGAAAGAGTGCTGTGTACATAACCCAAATTTTACCCTTCAACTCCAACCTCCAACCCATGAGTGACCCTTCATTTCCACTAAATATTCACCATGCAGACTCTGGTCTAATAGATTTACGCCTGTAGGCATCTCAAACCACAAAATACAGCTCAATTTCTCACAATAATAAAGTCAGCAAATAAATTCATTCATTCACAGAATTTCCTGTAGATTTTGCATAATGATTTTGCAGAATTGAATATCAGGTTGGTTTGGGGGTTTTTCGCTTTTTACTCATTGCAACATCAGGAGACACTTGCAACGTGTGACAAAACCAGGAAGCAGATGGTGGCAACAGACAACTCTATCTGCATCTCTCTCCCCCTCACATCACATGAAAGAACAATTCTCATCACTATCATCAGCACCCATATTTTCATATCTGTGTTTAAATCCCCAGATGCCTCTATATAACATACCCAACAGCTGCTAAACACCCTGACACAACAGCCAAAGAACTGGGCTTCAGGACCTCAAGCTTGTGAACATGAGAACCAGCTGCAAGATTAAAACATATAAATTGTGCTGAGGGAAATAACCATGACTTCAGAACTCTGAAAATTGTTGCCTTCTTTAGGTTACAGATTGTACTTGTTGGGGAGAGAATGGGAAGTTCCAGATCAATGGAAGACCCAGGCAGGCAGGCAGCTTCACAGTTACAAAGACAGAGCCTATCCCTGCTTTCTTCCTGCAGAAGCAGACCAGGCTTTGGGGATGTCTGTGCTTAGCTGTAGTGAGAACATCCCTTGATAACAAGATATATATTTTGAGCAGTGCTCAGGTCTAATTAAGGTAAAAGGGCTAATTCTGTATCAAAATATTGTACTAAAATCTGTACCAGCAAGACTTCTTACAGTCAGCAGCATCCCAGCACTTTCTTCCATACAACATTAGCAAACCACTCCAGGAAAGTTTAAATAACTGCAGAGTGAGGCTACTTCCCAAATGAATCATTTCTTGAAATAAAGACTGGTCTGTCTTCACTGGAGGAGAAACCAGATAGGAGTGATCATAGAACCATATCCATCACAGGAGATTAACAACTAGTGTGAGGCATTATGAGACTTCTGAATGTTCCTGAGTCTGTGATGAGACCAGAGCCACAGCAGAGATTAGAGGCTAATACAAGGAAATCAGATGATCAAGAAGCCATGAGCAAACACATGCTAAACTTTTACGAGACATCCACATTTATGCTGAAAGCACAAAGAACTTAACTTGCAATAGCAAACTAAAAGAGGAAAGATGCACCTTTTAAAAGACAATTAAATGAGAAATCTTTCAATACCAAAAATACTGGTTATTAAGGAGAATTAATGCAAAAGCAGAACCAATTGGTTTAGTGATAGAAACTCTTATTACAGAACTACCCTGCACAACACTGATTGATTCCATATTCAGCTATCCAAATGAAATATGACATTATTGTGTTATCTGAAACTTTCACTGGCTCAATAGACTCCTTAGACAAGACCTAGTTACCTAGTTAGATTGTAATCCTTCAATAAAAAATGGCAAGGCAGAGCTATACATGTGTGTAGAGACTCACAGATTCAGAAATTTTTTATGGGATGGGACCTGAGTGCCAATTTAATGATTGTGGCATATGCTCAACTTGAAATACAGTTTTTCAAACTCTTCTTTAACCAAGCAGCTCACTTATCAGGAAATGAAATGCTCTGGTAATGAGGAGACATAACACAGAAGTGATACACAAGCTTCCTACCATATTTACACATTAGGTGTGTAATGACATGGAGCTCTACAAGCAGGACAAAAGGCTGAATTTGGCTTCCTAAGGTACAGATGCTCCTGACTGGAGTTTATTGTGTCTAATATTTGTCTCCAGAGTTTGCCCTGAGTACTCATCAAATCATCCATACAGATGGATTCTTTGGAGTCTACTGTTAAATTCATATTGCAATCTTTTCTCCTGAAGGGTTATCAATAAGACTCACTTGGACTCTAATCATCTTATAAATTCTATACTTCTCCATTCAAAGTGGCTAGACAGTTCAAAATATACTGAGTATTCTCATGTTAGAAATCTAGGCTAATTCTACCCAAAAAAACTGTCAAACTAAGTTGTTAACTCCTGAAGGGATTGCTATCTGTAGATTCTAAGACACATTAAGAAAACCACTTTTCTAATATTTGGGAGATGTAACCTCTGTGTTTCTGTCTTACATNCTAATTCTACCCAAAAAAACTGTCAAACTAAGTTGTTAACTCCTGAAGGGATTGCTATCTGTAGATTCTAAGACACTATTAGAGATTGCTATTTTCTTATACATGGTATATTGCAGAGCTGGGGCCCTGGTAATCTGTATTATCTATATTCCCATCGAAATAATCCAGTTCTCTTGAGAGAGTTGGAAACGTTTTGTAAAGAGGATCTAATTTTCAACAGGATCAGGATGACTTCTACTGGCCATCATGAGACAAGGCATCATGTATCTTTTTTTTAAAAAGCATTGCCAAAAAAACATTGGGCATGGATTGAAATGAAAGTTATGTATCTTTTCCACAGCTTAGTGTTGATAGAGAAGTGAAACAGAATGGAGAGAGAGAGCAAGAGAGCATGTGATCTGTGGTTTCAAATAGACACTGAGGGTGCACTCAGCTGCACTGAAGCTGCCAGGAATTTCTGACCCTATGTATCTCCAGTTCCTGGAAAGTCCCACTAACAAACAGCAAGAACACATTCCCTCTGATAAGATTCTGTAATTTAGCAAATATTTCTCTGTGTGTCCAACAGTTTCTGCTGATTGTTTAATGATGTTATTGAATACTTGGCTCTACACCTGAATTGGGGCAAGGTGAGCAGGCTCATTGCCCAAGTACAAATGTGCTCTCATTGCATCACATACCCCACAGTTTCTCTGAGTTGAGATCCTGCTGAAGCTACTGCCAAAGCACATGGAGGGGTTGTCAGCAGTGCTGGGGCAAAGGTTGAAGATATCTTTCACAATATCACCAGTTTGTTCATTGAGACTAATGTAGGAAAAAGGCTATTATTCAGGTACCTTTTGTAAGAGCTTCACTTGTTAAAGTGTTCATTAGGACAGTAATCTGAACTTCAGTACCGTGGTGGGAAGCTCTGGAAGGAATCTACCATAAAGAGGATTGAAACAAACACTCAAAACTGAATATTTTTTTCTTCATCTGAAAAAGCTTTTGACTGAGTGAACAAACTGTAGATATTTATTTTGATGTCAAAAAGTCTTGAGAAACAGATTGACTTTGTAGAATCTTCTCAAAGATAGTACAGGAAAGTCTGCCTGCACACCCAGTTGCAAGGCACAGCAGTAGGCTACTTAGGGTGAGGAGGTATTTACACAGTTTGAGACACTGTAATCTCTACTACCAATGAAACAGTTCACTAACACAGATAACAAATTATATATCTATTAATTCATTATTTTTTTTTAGAAATGTTTTTCCATGCATGCCTTTTTGTAGCTAGATAAAGGTACAAGAAGCAGAAGCCTGAGGTAAGGTAATATATATATATATAAAAACAGGCTTAATTCCCACCATGAAGTCATAGCCATGATTTTCATTTAAGGCTTGCAGTTCCATGCATACCTTAAAGCTTTGGCTAAGTTTGTGTTAAAATATTGCATTTCTTCAGGCTGAACTGTGCAGAGAAAAACAGCTTCAATCAATACTTACATTGCTTTGATTTGGTCAATAAAACAAAAGGTTGATTGATCCACCTTCCATTTATTCATGTAACAGTCAATGAAATTAAGAACATCCCTTAAAATAAGTGAGATCTGGTCACTCTATTTGCCTCAAGCCTTGGTATTTCTCATTTCTGGACTGAAATCACTGAATCATTTAGGTTGGAAAAGACCTCCAAGATCGAGTCCAGCCTTTGACTTTGACTTTGTCACCTAAACCATAGCACTAAGTGCCACATCCAGTTGTTTCTGGAACACTTCCAGGGATGGTGAATCCACCACCTCTCTGGG
>VZTT01020281.1:9040-20018 GCA_013400855.1 Buphagus erythrorhynchus
CAAAAAAAGAACAAAAAAAAAAAACCAAAACAAAAACAAAAACAAAAACAAAAAAAAGAGAACAGGCAAACCCCACTCTTTAAAAACTTCTAAAGCACAGGTCAGAAGGTACTCTCTTATTGCTGTTACCATAGCAGAAACACATAAATGTGATTAAATAAATAAAGCTAATCAGAAGCAAAAGAAAAAAAAAACAACCAAATTTGTAGTAAAACCAGCTCAAGTTAACCTAGTCTCAGAGGACTTTGAAAGAAAACATACTTCTAAAGATGTTCTGTGAGAGATTTTAGGCACAGCTGCAGGAAAAAAAAGGTATCCTTTTTCCTCTCTCTGGAACCATTAAATCTGCTTTGGAAATTAAACAAAGTCGACAAAGTTTCATAGAAACAACAGATTGAAGCCTAGAATGTTAAAAACTATGAGAAAGAAGAAAAATGTCTTGAAGAAAGGCTACTGGATAATTTTAGGGAACTTTAATGCCAAAATATGCAACCCAGGCACATTAATCCTATCTTTACTTGTCTCTTGTGATATGGAAAGTATCCTAAAAGGAATTTTAAAAAAAGTAAAAGTAGTAGCAGACAAAACCAGATAGCAATTCCCGTGGCATAAGTCTACAAAGCCATAAAATAAGTAAGTTTATATCACTCTATGGCTGTCAGACTGTTTCAGAGGAGCTAGTTTAACTTTCTCTGAATTATAAAGGCCATTAAAATGTTTTATCTCTGTATCTGGATGTATTACCTTCTTCTTTAAGGCAGGTCTTCTGATCCCTCTACAAATGTTAATGAATACCTAAAATAGGAACAAAAAACAGAAGTCTCAATTTCCTGTATGCAGCATTGGGCAATGATCGAGAGTACTGAGGCTCAATGTGTAGAACTAGAGGAGTTTACCTCTAATCCGGAATGAAATAAAAGAATGGAGTTGTAAAGACCAGAAAACACAGCTAAGACCAGCATTCTGAAATCAAGTTGTGGATCTGGGAGGCAGTTTTAAAGCCTGTTCCCATGGCTGAGCAAAATTCCTGCGACATGGGTGTCATGCTGTAGAGCTGGAGTGTATTTGCTGGGACTGTGGATAGCCAAAGTCTTGCTGTTCAGTGAGATGACTGTTCTTTCTCAGCTTGACAAATGACATGCAGCTCTGACAGAGTACTTCTTCTTAGCTGGCCATCACCCCTACGGACACTGGCCAGAACAGCAGCAGCAGGAACATACCCTCCAACTCTGATTTAATCACATGGAGCCCAGGAGACTAGTGAATAGAGCCGTTAACTCTCTGTTTAGTTTGCTTTTCCCATCTGTGTTTTATTAAACTGAGAGCAAGATTTATTCACTTTTTTTAACATCAGGATCTGTTGGTGTCCAAGATGATGGTTGATGTTAAGGTATAGATACACAGTTTAACCTGGCTGAGGGCCAAAGAGGCCTATGATTTCAGCCCAGACAATTTATTTACAGAAGGACACTAAATCCCTCTACTCTAAAATATTTTAGAAAGGATGAGCATGACTTCCCACTCTCCCAGGAACACAATACATGGAGAACACAGTGAAAGAGCAGGCTCTCCAGGCATGCAGGCAAACACTTCAGTTTTACTGTACTCCTGACAGCCCTTGCATAGTCACAACTACCTATGATTTTCTGATTCCAGGAATCTTAAATAGATTGGAGGTACCAGCTCTGTCTATAGATACTTCTAAAAATCAAGAATCCTGAATGGCTCAGCTGGTGAACTGCACTTCATGGGAACTGAAATTATGTGCCAGGCTCTCCACTGTAAGGTGGGATAGCTGAAGCGCAGACACTTGCATGCCTAATGAGCTACTGCAGGAATAACACCTGCTTTGAAAGGAGAAGAAATGAACCAAAATATGGGATTTTGAATTCCTTTGAAAAGATACACTTTTCGTCAAATGATAGGGTTAACTCAAGATAGAAATATCAAGTGTGTGTGTTTGTCAGAACTGTAAAGGGGTTTTTAAAAACATATAGATTTCAAGCAGCAACAGATAAAGCTCCCAAAATAGAGCTTCAGTACAAACAGCCCCCAAGACTTGACAGTTTTCCAAAACTTCTGGGCATTTTCTTCTTAACAGCCAGCTCATTTCCATAACATTCCACTCTCTCTCTCATCTCTTAGTCATCACCTTAGTCACCACATCTTAGTCATCCTCTCATCAAAACTAACATAGTGACAATCCACTTACTCTAGTGCCTTGTTCCCATCCCTGCAAGTACGCTGTGAATTAACAGGTCTGTCAGACTTGTCGTAATTTCCAAAACCTCTGCATGCTCCTCCTTCCAAGCAAATGCCTTCATAACATGATATGAGTGTTATGTATGTGTTACCTACACAGAGCAGCCTCATATTACAATGATTCTTGTAATACTAAGGCTCATGGTATCCCCCTATGGCAATAAAAAGTATCCTGAAAACAAAATTGTTACTACAATAGATCTTATAAAATGAACTGTAACTTTCAAAGCTCATTCATAGCCTACCATTGGTTTGCTTAGAAGAGTGTTTTATCCCTCAAATATCAGTTTGCCCCAGAAAAATTAACACAGACAGCAGAATCTGGTTCCATGTGTGATAGCTGCTGTTCTGAATTGACTTTCAGTGTTAACAATAGAGCTTTATTCAATAATGGTCTTTTTTCATTCTCTCACAATTTTGTCATCTGTGAGATGACAGTAAGAACTGTGCATGAATGAGTACAAATTAAGCAGTATTCATGTGTTTTCTCTTTTTTCTGCTTTTAAGAACACTGGCAGAAAATGATGGAATCTCCGTCTTATTTTTCTTAGTTTCTAATGAAAGAATTCTAATTGTATGCAGTGCTAAACTGAAGTGAGAACTTGGCAATTATACTGAGTCGTATCCTTCAGATGCAATGCATTTTATGGATTTTATTCAATACATTAAAAGCAGACTGTATGAGAGTGATTCCTAGAGGAGGTAAGAGACACAAGGAGAAAAACCTAATCCCTAAGCTCTGTGTTAAAAGCTGCATGACTTATGTTTTTGAATGAAAACCTGTATCTGGAGTGTTCTGCAGTGAACTAAATTCTCCACTGTGGTGGTGATACCTAAAGTGACAGTTCCCTCAGATCCCCATTCCCCTTTTGGGAAATACAGGTACAAGGCAGCCTATTATAGCAGTATTACAAGAAACTTGATTTTGGATTAGAAAGGTGGTAGAGTGACCCACCCCACTGAGGAAGTTATCTCTTGTCAGGCACAGGGGCACTTTGCTTGAGGTGGTGATAAAGGGGGTTAAGGACAGCTAAATCACCACTTGATATAGGAGCCTTGTCTTTCTTCAGAGGGGGCAGGTGAGAAAGCTGGGTTAGGTTTTGGGGTGTTGGGTGGGTGTTTCTCTTTCCTTCCTTCCTTTCTTTCTTTTTCTTTCTCTCTCTTTCTTTCTTTCTTTCTTTCTTTCTTTCTTTCTTTCTTTCTTTCTTTCTTTCTTTCCTTTCTTATTGGGTTTTTTGGTTCTGCTTGGAGACCACAAAAGGTCCCTCTCTTGATGACCTCTGGATCACCACTAGCTGCCAATATTGCTTGAATACCGTTGCAAAGTTCATCTTTCTCTGCCAATATGAGGACAGAAAGCAGTTCAGCTCCAGATACAGGGACCTTGAGTTCCAAGAGATCTTTCCATATCCAAGAATACTGTTTAAGGACTGTTAGGCAAAAATGTCTTCTTTCTCCTCAAAGCTACCCCTATTTACAGCAGATTTTTCAGCAGTCACAGAAACGGCAAAGAAGTATTCATACCAAAGGCTGTTTCATTGGATACTTAGACAAATTCTAAAGTAGACTAAGTAAAATAAACACAGAATTATTTGTAAAAAATATATTAGAGAAGATAAACCTGGTTAAGTATCATCCCAGCCAATTGCTTAAATTTAAAGTACTTAGTCAAAGATTAGTGAAACTGAATCCCTCTAAAGAATCAAACTACTTGCTAGAACAACTGTCAAATTGCCATTTTTATGACCACTGAAGTATTAGGATAGACTCAATAATTTACCTTTTCCTGCAGCATACTTTATTTATAAGTCTTTTTCTTAGTTTTGGTGTAAGTTCATCTGAGTTCACAATGCACAGACATTTTCAGATGCCACTGCCTCTAGGTGTAATAGTCCCAAGTCAATTCCTTCTTCAGATTTTCAGCAAGGAATACACTAGATTTAGGGTTGAGTTTTATTCTGTTTTTTACCAAATATTCTCTGCAACAGATGTTTAATTAAAGGCTGCTAGACATTTTAAACTTCTCAGAAGAATACAAATAAATGCTGTTAATGAAGTAAATATCTGTTTAATTTACAAACATCAGTAGCATTACTGATATCAGTCCAAATATGACAAAGCACACTGCATTACACATGTACATCTAACTTTTTCGTAAAAAAAATAATAAAATAAAATTGAAAAAACATCTGCATTTTTACAGGGTACCCTGGGTTTTACTGAAAGAAGAACACAACCCACTATTGATTACCAGTTCTACATTATAATTTAGCAGCAACGTGTTAACATGGGGAACATTAGGGCAGTAAAGTAGTTTTATTATTTGGGGAAAATCACAGTTTTTGATAGCATAGCCTTTTTGCTTTTTTTATAAAAAAGGTAAAGAGCTCCATGGGAATATTAATTTATAAAGATCTATCTTCTAATGTCATTTTCTACACGCCATCTTATTTTCTGTAAGTACTGTATATAGGGAAAATTAACTTCTCTACAAATCCCATCTAGTGTAAAGACATTTTCTGTAATATATTACAGGTTCTCGGAAGGTGTCCTGAATATCTGCTATATGTGAAACTGCAAATTGTCACCACTTTCTATTCAGTGACACCAAATGGTCAGATTCTAAGGAAAAGTAAAAGGGAATGGAAAGGAAAAAAACAGACTGAAAACATTTACCCCAAGACGACATGCTACGTTAGTTCTATTGCAAAAAAATCCTGATTTTTAAGTTCTTTAAAAAAATTACAAAAATACTGGGACAAATATAAATTAATATATATTAAAGCATTGAAAAACAGTAAAAGGGATGGCCTAAAAGGGTTAAGTACAATGTACTTTGATACAATAAATATTTCTCAATGAAACCCAATACTGTATAGAGTTGTTTAGAACTCATAGAAACAGAAATCCATATTATTACTATTTTATCCATCAATAATCTATTTTATCATCCCCAGAACATTTATATTACAAAAAATTAATACTGTAAAAGGGAAGATAAACACTTTTTATGCTTCTTTTGCTAACATGCTGACATAAAAGCACACATCATCAGGAGATTTCAGGATTATAGTATATTCTTGTACCTCCCATTTCCCATTCATTAAATGAGACCCCGTCTTCTCAAGATGCTCAATAATTCCAAAAGACAAAATGTGTTTCAAACAATCGTTATTTCTGTATAATCTGATTCTTTTTGCTCATAAAGCTTCCTCATCCATAGGTAAGTGATTGGTATGGTCTGCCAAGACAATAAAATAGACTGATTCGAAAGTGAAAAAACAAAGCCTCGTGTTCTAGTCAGTATTTCATCTCTGAGCTGTTAAGTTGAAAGTCACATGTGTATAGTGTCAGTGTATCTTCAGCATGTTATAAAGAAGAATCCATGTTAAAAGCAGTTAAAGTTTCCCATCTCTGCTGCAATGTTACCAGGTCTTTTTTTTTTTCTTCAAAGCTCCTCTTGGGTACGAGAAGTCTCAGTTCAAGCACTTGAATCTTTTTGTTTTCAATGAAGAAAAAGTCTTTATTCTCATAATAAAAATAAGTCTGTTCTGTATTTTACAATATATTTCAAATATTTCCACTATGAAGCATTAATTAGTCCGACACGGTCAATAAGTATACAACATTTTTCAAAAGACAAGTGTGACAGGGACGCTTAGGAGGGACAATTTGCACAGCCACACTTCACCACCTTTTCAACCTCGTCCACAAAGGACGAGCCGTCCGTGCACTCGAAGGCGTATTTCCGCCTCTTGCTGCGCAGCGGCCCGCAGCACTGCCCGGCCGGGCACCCGCCTCTGCACTCTAGTCTCGAGACCTTCTTGGTCGTCTGGCACGCAGCATACCCTTGCTGCTTTTGGTAGTAATCTCGGACTCGTTCCCCTCGACAAGAGATTTCTGTAGGAAACAACATTTAAAAGAAGAGGTATGATTTTGAGGCACGGGTCAAAGAATGTGCAACACAGGAAGATGCTGTGTTGCTATTCGCAGTTGGAATTGATATTTTAAAGTTTGACTGAGACTGTATATTGGAAACTAGTGGTTCTACCGAAGTAATTTGATTAATGCTGAGTTTCATTCCCTATACCTCCTATTTTCGGTAAAGCTTATATTATGTATATGTAAACCATAAATACGAAGCTATTACAATGACAAGAAAATTGGAAGCTTAAATCTTTTCCTCTTTTATAAAAATACACATCTTCTGTTGCTACATTGCTTGCAGCTGGTTCTGTTTACCATAGGAAATGTTTCAGAGAGCATGCAATTTAATTTATTAGACCTGGAGTTTAATATTATTCAAACTCTTATTTAATATAAGTTACATTCCGCTAACTTCATAAATTACTGAGGTATAAAGGCAGCTAAAAATGAGACATCTGTTAAATGTTCTACAACCATATTCTTTTATTCACATCTATGTACAATACAAAATAAATGCCATCTGGGGTAAGGGAAAAAGAGGGAGAGGGAAAGCTTTGATAGACAAAGGAAAAAGAAAAAGGTAGGGGGAAAAGTCATCCTGTTTTCATCCATCTCACCTGCATAATTCGCTGTGATAAATCAGTTGAAGCTGAGAGGTCAAAAGTAGAGTTTGTGATAAAACTAGGAGCAGAATCATTGGATTTGGCTTCTCAGTTGCAGAAGGTAGAGAAACAATAAATACAGAAAGATACAGCAGGTAAAAGGTAATAGTTAAATATAGTAAAAATGTGTTTTTGAATAAAGGCAAAAAAAAAGAAGAAATGTTTTCACAGCAAAACATTTGATGAAAAAATCCTCAAAATGTAAACAAATTCATGGGAAAGACTTGATTTTTCTCTCATCAAGATAAATTCTTATGGTAGAAAAAAAGCAACAGATGTGTGTGTTGTGAAAAAAAAAAAATTGGTCATGTTTTTGGCTGTTCATGTGCTTGGCTGTTCATGTTTTACTAAAAAAGCTTATTTTCTAAGACCACACCAGCATTAATGATTTTTTTTACCTTTATCACAACTGTCCCCCGTGTATCCGCTGCCGCATTCGCAATATGGTTTCCCAAGTCCTGAAAGCCTACATTTGCCATGTTTACACCTGATGGATTGGCAGGGGTTAAGCAGCATTTCCTCTTCATCACAGAGGACTCCCCCATGTCCCTGCAGGCATTTACAACTGTATGAAAATGCATTGATCGGCAAGCAGGTACCATGCACACATCTACAGGGGAAACAAGCCCAAGAGAATAAAAATAAATTATTCATCAAAGTTCAGGCTAAGCAACATTAACTACAACTACTTTGGACTGTACTCAGAAGAAATTGCTTTTGTTTCTAATGGACTTTTTCAGTGAGATGCAGTGAAGTGATTTATAATTGGTATGCAGGTTTACACAAAACAAGCTGCAGTACAGAAATCCCTCTCACCAGAAAATAGCCACTGTAGATGTGTTATGGAAAAATTTTACAGGCCACAGTTATTAAAAACATCATTTCCGTCTGTGTGAATTTTCAGCATGCTTTTGAGAAGAACACAGAAAAATCAAGCCAAAGAAAAAAGAAACTCACCTGAAATTCTGGTTTGTGTATCATTTAAAAGAAACTCCATATTGTCACTCATGAAATATGGGGCTCCCAGCACAAAGACACATCAGGCACTTCGTAAGAGAAACTATTCTGACTCAAGCAATGGTAGCTTCAAGCTGAACATGTGCTTTCCCTTCAAATACATCAGTCTGTATTGCCAACTGCAAGTAGCAGAGTATTGTAATATCTGAGGCAGGTCTGTGCTTCACTGCAAGGCAACAGCCCTCATCCAAAATTCATACCAAACCTCACACTAGATGAGGCTGTGCCTTATCAATTCTTACCCAAAGTGATTAAAGCAGATAATTTCCCAGTTGAGCTTTGATAAACATTTGTGGCGGGCTCAAATCTTGTTGTTAAAACAAAAACGATTGTAAGCTAATCTGCATCTGCTAAGTTCTGATGTACAGTAGTATGCGAACACACAGCTGGTCTTACTTCTCTTGGAGAGAGGTGGTGTTTCCCAAAAGGAGGATGCTTAATCACCTGCTCCTAGCTGTAAGCTGAACATTAGGGGATTTCATCTTCTGAAACCATTACCAATGACTTGGAATAAAATTACTTCCCTTTCCCCATTTGGCAGTACAGGATCAATAACTTTCTTCCAAAAATAATATTATTCTCTTTAACTGTTGTTTCCATAGAAAAATTTTCTATCTACATACTGTTTCCTAGGGAGATCACAGTGAAAATTCCTCTGTGGGGAGGAATGCAATCCTGACATACAAGTCACCCTTCCTGATGTTTCTGCTCTCTAATGTTTTTATTCTCTATAGTATATGACTCTTGAATTCACAAGCTCCTTAGTATGTTATGACAGCCACATAAATAAACGAAAAAAAGAGACTAAAAAAAAAAAAAATACCATTTGACCTAAAATAAAATAATTTGTTTCAATTTGAAGACAGCAAAAATTCATCTAAAAATTACATGTTGTCTTAAATGAAGAATTTTATTAAGAGCAACACGTAATTTTTAAATTTTTAGGATAGTACAACCAGTTTGGGATTAAAACCTGCAAATAGAAAACTGATAGGTTGAGCACCTCCAACTTCTCTATTAGTCTGTATTTTGAAGCAACCATGTTCTCTACAAAAATTAAATATTGTTCCTGTGGTTGAAGTCTGATATTCCAAGACTGTTATTAAGCAACACAAAATGGAAGGCTTTGACAGCATTACAGGGCAGATAGCTTTTGTTTAGTTTTCATTATGTTCAGCATTTGATCTTTTCACCATTTATAAAACATCCACTTTTAGGACATCTGATCTATGAAGTTACTCAGGTGATACTGACATCCTGTCACACTCTATACAGGTTTTAGATATCAAAGCAATCTGCGTCAAAATCTTTGGTAAAGTTTTGCTTTGACTTAGAAGGTGATTAAATTTTAGCTAATGCCAACTCTCACACTTTTGTTTCCACCTGCTCTTTGGAGCTCTAAATTTCATCTTCAGACTATACTGAAAGGAACATCAAGCTAAGTGCAAAGTCTCAGGCACAGTTTCACCTCATCTAATTTTAGGTACCTGTGTCAGGCACTCAAGTTGGATGTATAATTGCCATAAGCTCCAGACACAGTCAGTCATGGGGAGAAATGAGCTTATCTAGAGGATGATTAGACAACTTGAGGTCTTATTTATTCTTTTGAAATGTGCTTATTCCTTTACTGACTAGAGAACAAACTTTGGTCACTATATTTTGAATTCAAACATCTAGATGTAGGTAAAGTAAATGTGTCTTAAGCCTTTTCATGATGTGCAGGGATCTCTAAAAGATCACCTACATATCTGAAAGAGAGATCAGTGACAATTCTATTGCTTAGATAAAGGAGAATATCAAACTGTATTAGATGGATAAAATGCATCTTTTCAATAGACAGTTTAGAGATGAATCAAGAAATACAGAATTAAAATCCCCAGGAACTATGGAACAGCAAAGCCCTCCTCTACTCCAAATAAAAAAATTTGGTTTGGTTTTCTCTCTTAAAAGCTCACAGCACTGTACACAGCTGAATCGAACCTGTTATTTTAAAGAGCAAACAAATGCTGTGCTCACTTCTGTCTTTGGTACTGCCTACATCTGATACTGATAACTTCATAATTTGCTGCAAAAAAGCACTCAGTTTGGGTGCTAATGTGCACAGTTATAAGAACCAATGAAGAATCTAGTATTCCAAGGATAGTTTAAAGAAATTCTGTGGCTTTTCTGATAGTAGAACTTGTGGGTACCGTTTGATGTTATTTTTTAATCCTGAAGTATTGAAATATAAAGTCACATTTGCATTTTTTAACTTGCTGTGACTACCCTTCTTTAAAGTTACCAAGAAAGAGCACAGCCTAAGAAAAAGACCAAAAAAAAAAAGAAATTCTATAATGATATCCTTCAAAACCTGAGTGCTATAGCTCTGGGAAGAGTTCAAAACTTAAAGGTACTGAAAGAGTCTATAACCAATATAAAGAAAACTGTGTTGCAAAGCATGCTAACTGCTGTATAAAACTTTAAAGGGTCAGACTCTCCACACACTAGGTGAAAAGATGATTTAAACATCATTTTATATGGGAGTTGAAAATCATCTTATTAGAATATCTTAGCAAACTTAGACCACTGGTCCTTAAAAGTCAAAAATTACATTGGCAAATGCTGCACTGAAAAAGCAGCAACCTGAAGATCCAAGCAGGTTTGCTTTACCAAAAAAATAAGGCCAGTGGTAAGGACAAACAGAATGACATTTTGTTGCTCAAGGTCGATAAATACAGAATAACTTTGAACTTCTGAAGTTTCTGATCTTCTTGTGCTGGGAGTCCATGAAACAAAATTGAATCTGTCTCTACAGTAAATTTGAAAGATGAATATGCATAGATATCAATACTATCATATACACAGTTATACATATCTTTTTCTATCTCCACATATTTATATACAAGAAATTCTCTATAGACATATATAAATATATAAACTAAAATTTTCTGCTCGAATCAGCAAATAGAATTAAAACACTCAGACTTAAACAGAAGTTCACCAAAAATATTGAAATCTACTTTCCTGCTAAAACCTGGGGTACTCTGAAAATATAAAATATTAGATCTGTCCATTGTATCATTTTTCAAAAACACAGTGGAGAATACAATTATTATTATTAATAATAGTAT
>VZTT01020281.1:20196-30908 GCA_013400855.1 Buphagus erythrorhynchus
TAGTATTAATAATAATATTTTTATTACCTCATTCTTTACAAGTGAAAAACAGCAAATAGGGTTTTTTTCCATTTGCAATTTCTTCAAAATTATTTTTGTGCCAAGGGTCAAAACCACAGCTGCATTTCATTACAAAAGAAGCCCATAGAGAACTATGTAAGAGCACGTCCCAGGCTTTAGGCAGCACTTCAGTGAGATGTGTGAATCTGCTCCCCTAAACTGGGGACTTTTCCTCATTAGGTTTATGGAAAGAATATGTACTATAACATGGAAGCTGTTTTCACTTTTACATGCCCAGGTTATGTTGCTTCTTGCAAGTGTGAACTTTTATGAAATAAACACATATAACAGGAGACTTATGTGCATATTATACTACTGCTTTTTCTTGAGGAAGGACATACTTATTTCCAAGACATGGGTCGTTAGTTTGTTGATCACAGAGTGGTCCGGTCCATCCTCCTTCGCACTCACAGGAGAAGCCTGACTGGCTGGTAGCATGGCATGTGCCATGCACACAAACTTTCTTATGACAAGGCTCACAACCTGGCAGAATTCCCACTTGCAGTGGCACATTTCTGAAGTCCTGGAGTTCACTGTTGATATATAGATTACGGATGCAACCATGGAAGCTCGTGCCATTCTGCCCTGGCGACTGGCGTAAAGCTGCTATGTTATTTTTCACAGGCATGCCTAGGAAATTAATAATAGCAAATAATCAATGTAAAAATCTCACCATTTTCTATACCATTTTCTCCATTTTTAAAACACTTTTAAAGGAATGCTTCTTCTTAATTAATTATTCTTAGGTATTCAGACTAGAACCATGAATAATAATGTAGTTTTTGGAAATTGTCCTGGTTGTCAAGCATGCATGCAAACCAGCTCCAAACCTGTAAATCTCTAAATCACACTTAAGAGATGAATATAAGACTTCATCAGAAAGGAAGCTCAGAGCTCTGAAAAGGTCAGCTTTGCCTGGTTTTGACCTAGTGCATTTAAGTCCAGGATAGCACACAGTTTCTGAATCCCAGAAAAGCAAAGGTTGTTGAAATTTAGCAGCTGATATGTCATTTTTTGTAAGCTAAGATACACAACTCCAGAAAAATTTCCAGGACCAGGTCATCAAAACGGAGCTAGCATACACATTTCAAATGTGAAGTTTTGCTGCGGAAAATTTCTTGGAAAGGACAGTATAACAGGTTGAGGTTCCAAAACCAAATAAACTTTTTTTTAAGCATATCTCAAATACAGATTAATAAAATAATACAAAAACCCATTCATAGTTTGCCATTACAGTCTAAAACGGTCAATAATAACAAGAATTCAACATCAAACTACTTATGTGTATACACTTTTAGATAATGCAAATGTCCCCAGTGTTGACCATTTTCAGAGTAATTCCTCTGTTACAGGTGCAATTAGAGCAGTAGGTATATGTGATGCACTTATCCTGTTATAATCATTTGAGAATAATTCAGAAGGAACATTACTATCAAACTTTTTCTTGTAAACATGAAGTTTCTACTACTCCTACCCCCTGCTTTTTGTTTTCTTTTAACTTACTGCCAACATATTAGCCTATAGTAGATAGTCCTTAAAATACTGCCTTCTAATAATGAATACAAACGCCTAAATGAGTCCTGAGACTCACAAGTAAAGGAAATTAAAGTGCACCAAGCATTGAAAAGGATCTGTTTACCTGAAAATAAATATTCTTATTAGTTGCATAGGTTTATTCCTAGACAAAATCAACAATTTTCATTCTGGTACTTAGATAATGACAAGAAAGCAGCAATGTTCTGCACAGTTGCTCCTTAACCATGTAAACATATACTTCTAATAATTTTCTATATTACTCTGAACAGTTAAGAGTCATGCAGAAATACTCTGCAAGCTAATGGAGTAGACCTGCCTTTCACTTAGAGGTTATTGTAATTTCATTTGTGCTAGGCTTCAGTGATGATAGAAATGAACAATATTGTACCCATACTGTTGAAGAGCCTAATCTTCTTTGATCTTATCAGTTAAGTAAGTGTATTGTGTTTGTGTGGCCAGGCTTTGGGTAGTGAGAGGGTCTACAGGGGTGGCTTCTCCAAGAAGCTGCCAGAAGTGTCCACCATGTCCAAGAGAGCCAATGCCAGCGGGCTGAGGATGGACCTGTCAAGTCTGCCCAGGCCAAGCCAGGCAGTGATGGTAGCAACAGCTATGAGATAACATATCTATAAAGGAAAAAAACCCAGAAAAGTAATTGTGCAGATGTGACCAGAGAGGAGTGAGAATAAATGAGGAACAGCTCTGCAGACACTGAGGTCAGCGAAGCAGGAGCAGGAGGAGGTGCTCCAGGCACTGGAGCTGAGATTCCCACGCAGCCCATGTGAGGCAGCTGTGCCCCTGCAGCCCATGGACGTTCACAGGGGAGCAGAGATCCACCTGCAGCCCATGGAGGAGACCCATGCCAGTGCAGGTGGGTGCTCGAGAGAAGACTGTGACCCCATGGGAAGCCTGTGCTGGAGCAGGGTCCTGGCAGGACCTGCAGAGAGAGGAGCCCCCACTGGAGCAGGTTCTCCGTGGGCTTGTGACCCTGTGGGGGACCCATGCTGGCCAGCCTTTTCCTGAAGAACTGCACTCCATAGGAGAAAGGTGAACCATGCAGGAGCAGTTTGTGGAGAACTGTCTCCCACAGCAGGGACCCCACACTGGAAGAGGGGAAGGACTCCTTTCTCTGAGAAGGAAGCAATGGCAGAAACAATGTGATGAACTGACCATAACCCATATTCCTCATCTGCCTGCATTGCTTGCAGGAAGGAAATAATTGGGGAAAAAAAGTTAAACCTGAGAAGGAGGAAAGGGTGAGGGGGAAGATGTCTTTAAGAAACGTTTTACCTCTTCTTATCCTACTGTGATTTGGACTGGTAATACATTCAATTAATTTCTTCAAGCTGAGTCTGATTTGCCACATCAGTAATTGGTGAGTAATTGATCTCTCCCTGTTTGCATCTCAACTTATGAGCTTTCATTGCATTTTCTCTCCCCTGTCCAGTTGAGGAAGGGGGTCATAGAGTGGCTTTGGTGGGCACCTGGCACCCAGCCAGGGTCAAACTGTAAAACAGGCTTTGAACTATTATATTTAGGGACTCAGACCGCAAACAATCATGAGTTTCTATTTCCTCACCTCTACTTGCCATATTCTCAAACCAGGGACAGGGCAGAGTCATCAAGGAACCTTCAGCCTGTTGTCTCCCTTGAAAGCCACACTCAGCTAATGTTCATAGGAAATGCTTGAAGTATCTCAGCAGAATAGATGCAATGAACTTACTCTTTGTAAAAATAAAAGGTGTATTAAACTAAGCACACCAGGGCAATGCTAAACCAGATGTTATACTTGAAAGTGCCAGGAAACATTAGATGTGATTTCTGGGAACCATATAAGCATGTATGTATGATACAATGCAATAGGTGGTATATCACACATGATTCAAAAAGTTTTTGTCTATATTTTCTAATAAGGGAGACATTTGGAAACACAAAGCAAACATATGCACAAGCTTCCAGCCTATACACTTTTGCTTCTTCTAGCAAGACACTAAATCTTTTATATAAAGATTCTTTACCAGTTAGGAAAGTACTGACATAGAAACAATACAGACAAATATTTCAGATCTATTTTTGCCAAGGTAAGAGAGTAGTTCCCACCCCCTTTTAAGCTTTTGGACACTGAACCTGACTACAGGTAAATTACTGTTCAAGGAGGCAAATGGTAGGAATCTCTCTTAAATAACAGTCACGCAGTAAAACTGTCGAAACAAATATCTAATTCTAGAAGCTGCCAGAACAGACCAGGCACAAATGAGAAGCAGCTGATACTCTCTACCTGTCTCAGAAGTAGGGACATCCATGAAAGAAGGTGCCGTTCTCAACTAGTAAAATATGCTCTAATTTCTGAGAGAAGAATGAGAAGTATCAGTGATGCCTGTGACTCCTTTGAAGAATTTTTGAGAAGAAACAGATTGTCCCTTAAGAATTCTTATAAAGCCATGCACTTTCAATATGATTTACTGAAATTTGTTACAGAAAGACTGAAAAATAACAAGTACATGTGTTCTGACCACACAAAAGAGCCATACACTTGGAAAAGGCAAAAAAACTCCCAAAATTTATAAATTGATTACCTCACTTTTGGTAAAAAGAATCTTAAATTGCCCCTTTCAAACCAAGCTAAATATTGTGACCCAAGAGTAACATTAAAAAAAAAAAAAAAAGAAGGGGGAAAGAGGGAGAGAGGGAATGAGAGAGAATGAGAGCACACACTGTACAAGGACTTCCTGTCAAGTCTGAATTTCAGCCTGCCAGCTGAGGTGATGCTTATCAGAAATGCCATTTTAGCAGGAAAGTGGTAAGAGTAAGTGTAAGCTACATGATGATTTAGGTGTCAAACTAAGACTTTGGCAAAGATAAAAATACTGCATAAAATCCTAGTGAGAATTTAAGTTCTTCACTGATGAAAACGCGTAATCTAATTCTCTAAAAACACCTAGATATTGTTGGATAAGAAAAAAATTACAGAATCTCAAAAAGATGAGTAATATAAAGATATAAGAGTGAAAATTACCCATCTTGAAAATTTTAAAAATTATAAACAGATACATTAGATAAAGAAGAGGAAAGATAAAGAGCTAGACATCAACTTACTGTTGATCAGTACCTCATCAGAACATCAACTTCATTATTTTGTTACAATGTGTTTCTATGATAGATTTTCATTATTTTTTGGATCAACATTTTCTGTGACAGCAGAAATAATTGTCTGTTTGGAGCCTGAATGTGAAGAATTACAATAGAATAAACATGGGACCTCCCTAAGGAAGATGCACTAGAATGAAAAAGATTGCTGCTCTTGGATATCAAACCACTAAGAGAAAAGAGATTATTTCCAAAAGTTAGTCTTCTGATACTTGAAGATGACAATGCAGATTAGTATGATTCTCCTAATTGAGGCACAGATCTTCAGGGTGAAGAAGGAAGGAAGAGAACCGTATGTCACGAATCAGCATCACAGTGGTAAGAATGTGCTCAGAATGAATGTTTACAGTTGGCAGTTGCCTCATTTCATCAAAGGTGCTAATAACAGACTGGAGGATTATTGTTCTGCACTAAGCACAGCTTTCAAGTAGCACAATTGGCCTTAGCAGTCATTAAACAAACTGATGTTGACAATACAAGTAGGCAAGCACACAGTGTCTTATGAGAGTCTAGGACCTCTTCTTCCAAATGTGGCACAGGACACTCTGTAAGCACTAGTGATACAGAGGAAAAAATGCAATGTGCTTCTACATGGCAGCCCTCATTTGAAGGCATCAGTACATCAAACAAATGTACTACTGATGGCATAGTTTTTTGCAAGGAGGCAAGATGCTTAAGTCTAAAAAGTTATTCTCAGACATAAAAGAATTAGGCAAAATGAAAAAGAAAGTACGTATTTTTTTAACAGAAAGAACAAATCTGAAGGAAATTCCTTACATGCCTCTGGTAAGAGCATAATGTTAAACTAAGTAGAACATGAAAATCTGTAGCATTTAAAAAGGATTTAAAAACCATGCTGAATCTCTGATCACTAAGAACTTAGACTTGCTACCTAGTGAGGAGGCACTAAATGTTGGCTGAATTTTCTTACTTAGATTGCAGAAGCCCATCAGAAATCCAACAGGAACTCCTAGTTAAAACATTGTTCTTGAACTCATAGTTCTACAGAGTAAATGGCATCAAATGATCAAAATTTTTCAAATACTTTAGCTGCTCAGGTTAAACAAATAATTAAACAAAAAATGCTTTATTTTTTTCTCAAAACAACAAAACCCAAGCCCTGACACATGCAGTGGGGCAACTGTCTGCGCACATTCTTACCTAGCGTCCTAAATCCTATCAGCCCTATGCAATAAGATTTCCAGACATAAATTATACTTCATGGCTTTATACAATGCTATCATTTCCTGCAGATATCAGTACAGGGAAGTAAGAATGTAAAATGAGCAAAACAGAATGCTACCATTCTACACTTTCTGAATAGGTATTACCAAATCTTCATGCAGCTAAACAATGTTAAGCACACTTCTTCAGTACAATAAAAGGCTAAATAACAGCAGAAAATTACAAAATTTTACAGTCATAAAAATTAAACGTAATTATAAAAAAGCAACCAGTGTAGTTTGAGGACATTTTATTTCTTAACATTGAAGCTATTGATATTAACTACCAAAGTTTCATGTTAAGGTGTTAATGAATGAGTCTCTTTAAGAAACACAAGAAGTAAATTATCTATAATATCTCGAGCAAGAAGCACTAAGATCCCTCTTACCTCCTACATACAGCGGAGAATCAAAATTCAGAGTAGATTGCTTGGACAAATTGGTAATTATCTTGGGGCTTCCTCCATCAATAGATAAAGATAGAATCTGATCCATAGCTAGCAGCTCCACAATGTGGAAATTGCCATCATTAATTGTTTCCACACTACAAAATAAACATTAATAATAAACATTTGATGTTGAGGTTAGAACAGTTTTTTACCTTTTTTCTCTTTAAGAGTCAATACAGTTTCAGAACAGAACTTCTCCAGGAGTGCATTCTCCTGAAAGTTACATTTTAAGCAAAGACATGCACATATATTTAAAAGCCCATACAATACAACATCCCTTCTTCTGCACTAATGATGACAGGGCTGGAATACCTTTTCTATGAAGTCAAGTGAGGGAGTTGGAGTTGTTCAGCCTGGAGAAGAGAATGCCCTGGGGAGACCTTATAGCAGCTTTTCAGTATTGAAAGAGGGCTTACAAAAAGATGAAGAGAGACTTTTTACCAGGGCCTGTAGTTATAGACAAAGCCTAACTGTTTTAAACTGAGAGAGGGTAGATATAGATCAGATAGAATCCATTAAGTAAAAGAAGTGACATAAAAAAAAGTTCTTTAATATGACGGTGGGTTAATATGAAACACTGGGACAGGTTGCCAGAGAATTTGTGGACCTGTTATTGGAAAAGCTCAGGATCAGGTTGGATGGGGCTTTGTACAACTTAACCTAGTGGAAGTTGTCCCTGCCCATAAGAAAGAAGATGGAACTAGGTGATTGTTTAAGGTCCCTTCAAACCTAAACCTTTATGTGATTCTAATGTTACTTCAAGATCGTATTTGCATGCAAGTCTGTGTGTATCCTACATTTTGCAGAGTATTGGGTTTACATATCTTGCAAGTATGAAGGCCTGAGTCAACTCCAGTGATACATAAATCTACTCTTTCATGGAATATGGAACTGCATCAAACTTTAGTCCTGCCACACAAAATCATTACATGGAGCTTAAGTACTTAAGTGCAGGAACTACTCTGCACTTGAACACAGTTTAAGTACATCAGAGAAGGAAGTGCATCAATTGTGGGACTGAATATATCATTGTACTTGCATAAGTTGTAGTCCATTTTCCACTGGCAAAATAGAACTGAATATGTGCATGGAAGGTGTGAGCTGTAGTCCAGAGACCAGACATTAAAAGCATTCCCATGAAAGCTTTTATTTGTTTCAGGGCACCATCAAATAAGTGAGCTTAATCCTTTGAAAAAAGTTATTTAAATGAACCAATTGTATGATAGCCTGAAATGGACAGTCACACAGTCAATTAGCTCTTCTCACTGAGAAAGCAGGATAGCTGAAAGGGATTAAGTTCCTAAATCTCAAGGCAAAAATCAAACAAATTACCTTAAAATATCCTTAGTGATGTTTTAATTAACCTAACTGCTTTTGTCCTGGAACAAATCAGCAGCACACTTGGTTGTTCACAGCTGTGACACATTAAATAGCTTCTTAGCCATTTATTACCAACCCTGTGAACAGCCTCTGCTCACTGTGGATCAAAGATCTGCATGGTAGCATGATGCTTTACATAAATCCAGCTCTATTTGAGAGTGCAAACACATGACAGAGCAGACACTGGCACAATAAACACTTTATGGGAACTGTCAGGAAGGGGACTGCCAGTTTCCATGTTAGAAAGGAAATGGTCAGGGTTTATCATTCCTAAAGAGAAAGATTTATTCAAGGTATCAAGAGGTTTGTTTGCTCTGATCAAGCAATATAAAAGATGCTATGATTAAATTACTTAACACAATTCAATGAATCCAGGCAAAAAAAGTGCTAAAAAATCAAAGTGCATATGACTTCCTAGCTTCAGGAAGCAAGAAACCCTAATGTAATGTTCTTGTTTCAAGGAAATTTATTTTACAACTTCTAAACCTTTCACTCAATAGTATTTAAAAGAATAAGAGCAACACAGAAAATGCATTTTAGAGCAAGGGGTCATTCCAGGGACATACAAACCATACTGTGTAAAGGGAATGTGTCTCTGATAAGAGTGATTATTAAGAGCCTCTGGTTTAAACTGTTTCACTGGTAAAAATTTACTGCAGAAAGAGAAGCCCTTCTAGGTAGGGGTGGTTTAAATTGAAGGGGAAATAAACTCAAGGCATATCTGCAATATTTCCTGCCAATGCACTTGCATTACTTCTAGCCCATTTACCATTGGAGATATGAGAGCTGAATGTATAGATTGTAATGAAAAGCTGTAAGAAGAACTGATTTAAGGCTTCTGGTACTCTGTAGAAGAATAATGAATGGGAAGAAATAGTCTCACATTTCCAATAAATATATGATGAAAACTAGTTTATAGAATGAAAAGATTTTTTTCTTTTGTGTAAAAAACAGTTAATCTTTACAAATGGATGCCCAGACAAAACAAAACACAAGTGGATCAAATTTTTCCAAATAACCATCTCCAATAAATGAATATTATTTATTGGTTTTGGCAGTGCCATCATCTCGTTTCTCAGATTGACTGATGAGTGCTTTTGAGATGATGGCACTTCCTGCAGTCAGTTCCCATGAACTGGGAGGATAGGAGGAAAACAAAAAGGATGGACTGAAGGAAGGACTGGAAGCATTCCAGGAGACAGCTTTAATAGGTAACAAAGGTACAGAAAGACTGTACATTACATTACAGCATGTAATGAATGGATAAAAAGAAGGTAAAGACCTTAAGAAGGGCAGGAGATATTATGAAGATTCTGAGAGGGTAACATGGTAAGAACTGGAAAATAATGAAGAGATTTGAGTAAAATGTGTAAAAGATTCTGTGCTACAACATACTCCATTCTAGAACATGAAATAGAAATTAAACAGTATGCAATTTGTAGAGCTATCACTAGGTGCACATATATACCTATACACAAATGTGGAAATGTATATATGGCTTTCAAAATAAAATGATGAAATCACAGACTCGTCTAGGCTGGAAAAGACCTCTAAGATCATCAAGTCCAACAACTAAACCAGCACTGCCAAGTCCACCACCAAACTATGTCTCCACTTTTTTAAATACCTCCATGAATGGTGACTACACCACTTCCCTGGGCAGTCTATTCCAATGCTTGACAACTGTTTGCATGATGAAATTTTTCCTAATATCCAATCTAAGCCTCTCCTGGTGCAACTTGAGGCCTTTTTGCTCTTGTCCTATTGCTTGTTATTTGTGAGAAGAGTCTGACCCTCACCTGGCTACAATCTTCTTTCAGATAGTTGTAGAAAGAGATAAGGTAAGCCCTCAGCCGTTCCTCAACAGCAGAAGACTTTGCTACAGTTGGACTATTACATGATAGTTTTCAAATATCTCAGAAACTCACCTTCATGCTTATTAGAAATGAAATGGTGGTTAATTACAATAACATAAACAAAAATAATAACATTAAAAGTGTGTATCTGCTTCACTAAATCACTGTGTCACTCTGTAACATGTCATTACATTTCCCACCCCTTTCTTCACTACACTTGCATTCTTCATTTGTCTCATAATTCAAAAGAGATGATCAGCTATGTAGGGGAGATGCTTCTTATTATTTTGTAAAAGCAACCTAATTGGGACTGTTTATTAATTGGTCACTTTGTTATTAACTCCTTCCATGTTTATGGTTTTTTTTTCATGTGACTACTGTTTTTCAGCCTTTCTCTACATAACTATAACAGACAAGTGTGAATTACCAGTATTTATTATATTTCAATAATGCCAGAGAAAGCATTAAATTTATGAGAAGGAAATATATGTATTGAAAAGATAGAAGTATTCTAGATAGATCAAAGAAATGGGAGCCAAAATAACTTTGGGAACTACTACTATTTTTATTTAGCCAAAATAAGCTATGGGAACTACATATGACCCTCATTCCTATTGCTTCTTATTCTCAGACAGATGTACCTATTGAAATAATCAACAAAATTAATTAAACTCCTGAAAAAAGAATCTAAACTTCTTGTGTAGCCCTAACCCAGATAGAAAAGAAAAATAATATTACTCTGAATAGGAGTATAATCATTTATAAAAATAATTTGTTTTCACTGAAATGTCCCTAATAGAATGCAGAACAATGTCACTGTTATAAACTCTAGAAAGCAAATATACGTATATATAATTTTACAAGTAAAGGTATAAATAGAGCAAAAGAAGATTCAAGGAAAACTGATTTAATACTTCCCGTTTACTTCAGAAAGTAATTTTAGCAGCAAGAGGGAAGTCAGGGCCAGGAAGTGATGCCTGTTGTCTCTTTCTGCTTACTGTTGCAATGACTGTTTGCTAATTCTTATACAGTGATACAATATCTCCCAAAAAATTCAGGCGGTA